>JBBPRX010000819.1:0-11456 GCA_038093195.1 Boletus fagicola | reverse complement strand
AGGGCTTATCAATGCGGCATTCCAGTCAATCGTGACGTCGCTTGTAATACTACATACCATGAATGTGCTCGTGTATCCAAGCACACACCCACACGCAACCTCAGTTCAGCGATGTCTCTCCTCGATCCTCGTCCCCCACTACCTCCCCCAAGTCATTTCCCCCAAAGTTCTCGCTGCGCCAGAGAACCCCTGGAAAACAGCGTGTGGTCTCCTAGTACTTCTTGCTGCACCCGATCACCATGCAGGAGTGCGTCAATACATCGAAACTGGCGGGAGAATATTGGCTCTTGGTGTGAATGCGAGTAGATCACCAGGACTATTCGGTCTGCACAGTGCTACTTCAACCTTCGCATCAGTAGGGACTGGTCTGGAGCTCATCAACGACACAAGCATTCTTCGGCTAGTCGACAGGAAGGCGTCACTCCATCTCTCTTTTCCATCGCAGGCTTCCACCCCCACCACCGTGGATTATGACGAGAAGGAAACACCGATTACACGTATACCTTCCGCTTCACTCGATCTTGGGGAGGGGATACGGGTGCTCGGACGTTACACAGATGACAAGACAGTGGCAGGCGCACTGAGTGAAAGTGGCACCATTGCGCTTTGGTCATGCGCACCACCTCTCCCCGAGCAGTTGCTTGTCCGGACCCTATCTGCCCTCGGCCTACGATTCAACTTCCCAGAATCAGCAGAACGCCAGCGACCTGGATCAAGTCTTCTTCCCCAGTTACTTCTTGCTCATCCAAACAAATGGGATATCCGTCGTCGTATTGTGCACGCCTTGTTTCCCGATCGAGATCTCGAGACCGCTTTCTCGACACTTACCGTGAAGGATGACACCCACAAAGTGACCACCACAGAGAGTGCCGTTTTTCCAGACGAACAAGACATCTTTCAGTTCCACTTTACTCGCGAGATCCCTGCCGCAGATTTTCCGTCTGACCACCCTATTTTCAATTTGCTGTCGGGCGAACCCAAGGAAGATGTCAAAGATGTCATCGTCACTGCTCAACCGTTGACCACTGCGCAAGAAAAATGCTACACACCCTTCTTCTCACCCAGCACATTCTTTGCGGCACTAGACGAATTTCGTCCCACCAGAAAGGCCGATGAACTGCTCATGGGTGATGTACTTTTTTATGGCGAAGTCGTTACCAGTACACAGACGATGCTTGATAAGTGAGTGTATCGGCACACCTCCAATGTCTCGACTTACTTTGGTTCTACAGGAACCCAAAGTTCCTTCGTGCGCTCCCTTCACCGCTACTCTCCTTGGCGACAAAGCAGGTAGCAGGTCGAGGGAGGGGCAAAAATGCATGGCTTTCCCCCGCGGGCAGCATGCTAATGTCTCTAAAACTTAGTATCCCTCTTAACACCGTCGGCGGCTCACGTGAGTCACCGTCCCACTTCCTTTTTATATCCATTATCCATAACGTACGACGCTTCAGATTATGATTCTCGCTCCATCCGGGGATCGGATCTGGTCTTCATTCAATATCTCTTTGCGCTCGCAGTCGTCGAAGCATGTCAAACACTAGATCCCGCGAAAGAATGGGCAACGAAAGTCAAGCTAAAGTGGCCAAACGACATATACGGAGAATTTCCCGCTGAGGAGACATGGAAGAGAGTAGAACAAAAGAAACTGGGGGGGATAGTGGTGAACACAAGCTTTGAAGGGAATAGAGTGGATGTTATCATCGGTACGTATCGCTCATGTACACGAGAACTTCTGGAACTTCTCATTGGTGCTCACGAACGGATTCAGGATGTGGGTTAAACGTTTTGAATGAACCTCCAATCGGTTCACTTGCTCAGCTAGAGGCATTGGCGCGTGGACCCGAGGTGTCCTCAAACCTCACTGTTGAGCGGGTAACTGCGGCGGTTCTCACCGCGTTCGAGCGTATATGGAATTTGTTTCTTGATGGGGAGAGCGAAGGTTTCCGTCCCTTTATGGATCGGTACACCAGCTCGTGGTTGCATTCGTGCGTCAAATGTCCGGTCTTTTCGCGATCACTCTGACTAGGCTGTTTACAGAGGCCAAATCGCCACCCTCACCACAACGAACCCCCACACCACGGTTCGGATGGTGGGTATCACGCCTGATCATGGGCTTTTGCGTACCGAGCCGCTAGGCGGCGGTCAGTACATTGACCTACAGCCCGACGGCAATAGTTTTGATCTGATGAAAGGACTGATTAAGACAAAGACAAATTAGCCTGGTCGACCAGAGGGGTACATAGTCGGAACTTGCTGGAGGGTATTAATTGTTACACCGATCCTGATTTACATATGTGAACGTACATGATCCCTTAAAACTCTACTTTCGCTGCTGCAGCTTTTTGTGTACCCGCATCCAAGTTATACCAATCTTCGTAATACACGCACCCCCGGGGGTTGGTAGGACCCTTATCCCGGCAGAAGTCAAAAACTGGACATCTCCCGCAAGGTGCTTGAGACCACCCTAAGGCCACCCGCTCTTGCCTGATTGCCCGATAGACGAAGGCACCTCCAGTGGGTATCTCGTTCAAAACTGGGGAAGGTGATCTCAGGCGTTTTACAGAGATCTTTGAGGTTGACGCTTTTTTGGAGGATGGCCTCGATTTTGAGCGAAGCTTTTCAGCCTCGACCTCTAGCTCCGTCTCTTCTGAACTTTCCGAGGGAGAACTGTTGCGTTTCTTCATCTTTCCTTTCCGCTTCTTTTTCTTATGATTTTCCTCCTCCAATGCTTCTAAATCTGCATCCGAATCCGACTCGTCATCCTTCGTTGATTTGTGCTTGCGTTTCTTCTTCAACCTTGGCTCATCCGTATTCTCATCGCTATCATCACCCTTCCGCGAGCGTTTTTTCTTCTTGCTATTCAAGCATTCTTCGTCAGAATCACTGTCCTCGGTGTCCTCCGCCCGTCGCTTCCGCTTGCTAGATTCTTTGCTCTTATTCTTTAAAGAACCCCGCTTGCGCTTCTTGGAGCCTGAGCGTTCCCCGTCACTCTCTCCGGAGCTCGAATTAGGGTCAGCATCAGATTGTGCCTTAGAATCCCATACAGAGGCCGCGAAGGCAGGCATCTGCACGAGCATGAGAAACACCACGAGAACGCGATGGTACCAATTCATACCTTTTCAATCTCCCCATCGAGCTCGAGAACACGAAGAAGCATCTCTACATGCTCGACACCCAGTTCTGTTTCCGTTATCTTGCTTTTGCTCAAAAAGTGTTGTATTTGGTGTGAAGACGGATAAGAGGGTGCGGCACCTATCGCATAAAGACGTTGCTGGCTGTGGGAAGAGCGTTTGCCTAATTGTTTCGGAAACGACTAGTGTGTTTACCGTGAGGATCTCGAAGGTTGTAAGGAAATTGCAGCGTACGCACACGATCGCGTATATAGTGTAGACAGGCAGTTGACAGGAGCTTGATAAATTCGATGTCGAGTTCATTGTCCGTGTACCAAGGCCCGCCCGTCAGCTCCACAGACGGTTCGAGGTGCGCAAGCATGTATATTTTCCGAGTTGGATGCTTAGTGGGAGACGATTGTGAGTCAAACTGACCAGACGGAGAAACAAAATAGGACATACGCGTACTGCTTTGATTGATTTTACGAGCTGCTTCTGAACGAGAGATTTTAAACAGCGGTCGATCACGGTTTGATGCAGTTCGGTTTTAGCCTTGAGGTGCTTGGTCCAAATACCTGGCAGGTATGTGACCTCCTGTCCATGTATGATTGAGAGGGAGTATACCATCGTTTCCCGAAGCTTGGATATGGCTGAGCACCATAGTCTCTTCGCCGCTCATATCCTTTTTCCTGCCAAAAGAAACGCATCCACGTCAAGATACTCAAACAAAAGAGCCTTTGAGAACGCACACATCCATCTCATTCTTCATCACGGCACGGAAAGCAGTGACTCCGCCGGTGCTCGTCATGACTTTCAACATGCCCTGCAAACATGTCATCCCTCCTGGAACACATGCGGCAGAGAATGACGCACCGCGCCGAGCAAAAAGTTGATCGCAGCAGTGCGGGCACTTCCATCTGCTATGAGTTTCTCGGCATCCTTAATGGATAATGTCTATCTCTGTCGTGAGCAACTGCCGGTTGGACGAAGGAAATTGAGGCCGGACCTTGTCGTTTGTTGCAAGGGCTGCTTGGTGGAGCTTGAGCTCGTCGACGTTGAGCTTGCGAGTGCTCATTTTGATGGCGCAGTGAGCGGTGGGTGTGGATCTGTATGGATGTGATAAAGGCCGATATACGCACTGGCACGTGATATTTATTGGCCGATGCGCCTTCAATTCAATTCATGTTTCACTCCTTCCTTGTCGTCTTCATCCTGTCACTTTGACCATGATCAACGATATGGACGCGAACACGAACCAAACGACAGCCAGTAGTGTAGAAGAAAACCTTTCAAGCTACTTCCAGAGAAGCGCTGCTATCGTCAGACAGTATGCCGACCTGCAAGTATCCTCTTCGCTCGCATCTGCTTCATAACAGCCATTGCCCTTCGTCGCTAGGATCGAGCAGGACTACGCCCAACCCCTCTTAATTTATGCTTCTATTAAATTCAAGGAAAAACCTGTCACAATGGTATTTCTTCTCTTTGTGCATAACTAAAGGTGTATGAATGCTTTTACAGACCTTTCTTTCCGTCTTCGCTGGTCTTTCTTTACTCCCTTTGTTATCATTCGTGTGCGTTGACGCATTCATGGAATATGCAATGCACCTACTCACCCTTACGCAGCGGTCTTACCGTATTCGCCTTTTCTTCCATCGCATTCGTTGCGCTCATCTTCGCAGCGATTGCATTCATTACTATTGAAGCCATTCTCGGTACGCAGCCGTTCACCCTAATCAAACTGCCTTCGTCTGACTATGTACCGGACATACAGTCGCTTGTTTGGTCTTCGTGCTATGGTCGCTTTTCATCGCGGCAATTTTCATAACGGCGGTCGTTGTCTTCGTCTACTGGACCACACGTCTCGGAGTGCTCGTCACCTACGAAGGCCCTTCTGGCGTCACGGACTGGGCACTCGAAACGAAGCAACACTTCTTTCATGCAAGGAGGCGAGAAGCAACCGAAGAATCTGACGAGTCTGCTGTCCTCGTTGAGCAAGACGGTCCAAGCTCTAAGAAGATCAAGGTAGAAGAGGAAACCCCACCGGATAGCTGACACCTTCACTTTCCTTATCCATTGCCGCTCGCTTTCCCCCTCGTGCGTGTAGTCTTCATGCAACGCCCTAGTTTTCAGCTAGTTTTCAGCCCCGTTCCTAATCGATAGGTTCCGTAATGTGTCAATCCCAGTGTATTCTACACTCGAATCCTTATGTACCGAATGATCCGCGAGTGTACCGAATGGTTTCCTCCTCCATGCCTGTTCGTATGGCGCTGAATTAGTCCGTCTTATCATCATCGCTGGTTGGTGTTTTTCACGTGTAGTAGCCTCCCCCCCAAGGCTTCGAGCTTCAGTGTTGCTTGTACGTTCAACCGTTGTTGTCCTATCACAACACCGTTCACGCATGCGAGAATAATGATGGATACTTTTAACCCTTGATTTACCACAGGTCACTCTTGGATGCCCGTAGGAAGGACGAATGGTGCTCTCGTACGTTGTTCTCGGCAAGGGTAAATTGTTTAACACGCTGACTCGATTCTGCCCGATATGCTCCACTGGACCACACGTTCAGAGCGGCTGCAGCACGTACTACTAGGCCGCGCGGACAAGCCGCATATATACAGCGATTCCTTCTGTTTTCGTATTGGGCGCGGTACGTTTGGGGATAACATGGTATCTCGTGAGAGTCGGCTTGCGGCAACACTATGTAAGACGGGCATTAACGCCTCCCGACCCTCTACGGTATTCAATATTCAAATCTGATTTGGTGTTTCCTCTGCTCGTTTAATGCCTGTAATGCTTACCTTCCTAGGGCGCACACCCGTGATTGGTGAGCGCACTGGCGAAATGAATTAGGTTCCATCAACTTGTATTACTAGTATCAGGGTGCAAGCTGCTTGAGATCATCTGTTGGCGAGGCACTGGCAGTACGACATTTACTCTATACTGTAGTAGATTATCTGATAGATACCCTCACGGATCCTGTTCCCAGTGGCAGTGTGTGAACTCGTTTACGGATGGTTTCACTACAGTAGCAACGATGCTCCCGATGCGGCGGGGCAGCCAGTAACACTAACAGACCATGCTCGCGCTGATGTACTACCTCGTTCCTGGTATCTACGCGTACGCGATCAACCGCGCAGCTCTGCCCAGCGACAGTACTAGTGCTGAATTGGATCATTCTCACCCACCTGGACATGCCCCACCAAACGTTGTACATGACCAAGTCCCACTGAGAGTTTCGACGCTCGGCTCGCTTGAACTTGACCCCTACCCTGACAAACCTCGGATCAGCTTTAACGAAGATGGTTCCTTGAAGTTGACCATTTTCTCTGACGTCCATTTCGGAGAGAATCCTTGGGACTGGTGGGGACCGGAGCAGGATATCAAGACAAATGCGTTGATGGAGACGCTGTTGAATATCGAGACGCCGGATTACGTGTATGGCCCCTGCACAATTCTCTGTGTAAAAGGAACTGACTATTGTTGGCCAGTGTGATCAATGGAGACCTCATCACGGGAGAAAGTGAGTTAGTCGTGTCTTTGTTCGTCCATTTCAAAGACTCATAAAAGTTCAATGTCAGATACGTTCCGCGAGAATTCTACATCCCTGATTGATTCAATTGTGCGCCCATTAAATGCGGCGAAGATACCCTTTTCTTCTACTTCTGGGGTCAGCACTTTGTATTTCCATTCATATTCCCTTACGTCGACCTTTACCTACAGAATCACGACAGCAATATTAACATTACGCGTGCCGATGAGATCGCTCGAGAAATGGCGATATCTCCCTTGAGCTATACACGGTTCTCTCCACCTGGAGTAGGGGGTGCTGGTGGACCTGGAAATTACTGGGTTCCCGTCTACCAGAACGTGACAGGTGAGCTAGTACCTGCCGTTCTCCACGAACTTCCATAGCAGCCCTGTTTCTCAGATCACAGTCCTGCATTGATACTATGGTTCTTTGACTCGCGAGGTATGTGTGCGCGGGAAACTTGTGTTCAATAGGTGCTGATGCGAATCACAGGCGGCGTGTACAGGGATGGCAGTCACATGCCAGACTGGGTAGACTCGAGTGTCGCCGAATGGATTGAAAGTGAGACAAAGAGGATGAATACCGTTTGGGGACAGCCAGAACAGCGAAGTGCACTCGCCTTTGTGCATATACCTCCGTAGGGGTGCTTTCGCATCACCCTCGGATCAATGTTTGCTGACCGTAATAGACACGTTATCCAGGCCATCCAAGAGAATTTGAATAGTTCCACTAACCCTGGGTTGAATGGTGGGTCTGTCCGCCTTACGTTTCAGCGCCCGGAAAGCGTGACTACTTTGAAGCGGATACGTTGGGACAGGGTTCTACGCAGGCCTCGAGTGATCCTGCATCGCTCGGCAGAGACGATGAGTTTTGGCACTCATTGAATACCAACGTGAAGAACCTACGCGCGGTTATCTCTGGTCATGGTGAAGTCTCTGGATAACGAAACGGTGGCTTAATTGACCAGACTACTACTAGATCATGGAAATGAATGGTGCGCCCGTGAGCCAACCTATGAAGTAATCTTTTGCTTCAATAAGCACTCGGGGTATGTCCTCCGTCGGCTGTCCGTTTTGTAAGTGATTAATTTCCTTGTCAAGGTACGGGGGGTATAGCGGTCCAGACTGGGGTAGAGGTGTTCGCTCCGTTGTATTCAACTCAGCGGCCGCTTTGGAAGGCATAGAAACATATGTCATGATGGAGGATGGCACGTCACATGCCAGAGTGATCCTAGACGAATATTATATGTAGTCGTAAGTGTTGGGTAAGATCAAGTCTTGTAAATCCGAATTCACAATCAGATCAAACATACGCAAGCACCCGCGAGCGAATACGTCTCTTGTAGCCGTTGGCCCGTTAACGTGATATGCCGTGTCACAAATGCGTGCCACGACAAAAATGAGGTACATTGTTCGTTGCTCTATTCAAACACGACACGGGTTTTCATTGCAGCCGTGCCCACTATGTTGCCTCACGGAGCTCGCCAATTGATTTAAAATACCTCGAGGTCAACTCGAGGCTTTTCAGGGAGCTGTGCGTTTCTCGCTCTGCCATTATCGCTGCATCAGACCTTCCCCCCAGCGATGAATGTCTCAAGTCATCCGGCCACAATAATGTTCGGTCCAGGGTATATAGGTGCGTATTAGGCTATTATCCAAGTACAGGTGGAAGTCGTAGCTAATGCGTGGCACAATTCTACTGACAGGTCTTGTTGTCGCAACGTTGTATGTTGCTGTAGCCAGCTTTGGACCCGTTGACTGGTTGAACACAATCGTTCTATGCTAGCTTGTACGGTATCGAAATTTGCCAGTTCGCATTTTACTTGCGGGTGTTTCGGTGTGACAAGGTCATCATGAAACTTCAGGTAGGCGGAACAATTATATGGGTCCGAGGACATGACAATTTGACACTGTCCAGGTGTACACCGTCGCGTGAGTCGCAGATCCCGTGTCGGTCCCGCTGCATTATCACCCCACTTGTTTCCAACGTTAGCGCACTCGACACAGCGCACTACTTCGCTATGCTAGCCACTTTCTACGAATTGTTGATCAGCTGTCATGCGGACACCTCTCCGAGATGTTCTTATGATGTTCCAAGGTAAATCGCAGTGGTTCTTCAACAGCGCCTTCGCAAATATAACCTTTGGTGCCTTCCTAGAGTAGTGATCGTAAGTCGGTCTAGCTCAACATTTTCATATACTGATGATGGTGCGAAGCTGGCCGTCTTCCTCGTTGTGAGTGATTTAATCGAGAAAACGTGCAACGATGGCTCAGTACTTCCAGTATTGTATCACGTTCCTAGTCCAAACGTATAACACCTGTTCCCCGAGATATCTCCCATATATCTCATGCTATTCTCTCCAGCTTTTACGCTCACAGAGTTTGGATCAGTAAGTTCATGGTCACTGAGTTCTTCGGGTTCTCCATGACGTTCGCTTCGCCTTGAAGTCAGCGGTCAAAGCATAATAATCACAGTGGCAGTGGTATGATCATGATATCTTCATGTAGGAAAGGTTGAAGCTGAATTTCGTGTAGCAAGCTTCTGCGACTCTTCAGCTACGTATGTCAATAGACTTGTCAGCTACTCAGAGTGGCACCTTACTAATATATGTCTTCATAGTATTCGGGTTGAGTGCGTGACCTTTCCTTTCTTTGCTGTTCACCCTTCATCCTAGTTCAACGCAGTCTTCGTCGTTGAAGTGTCCGTACTCAAAAATTTCTTGATACCATTCATAGGCTTGGCTCATAATTCATTGGATAGTATCCGGACACCAACCAATGCCGTCTTTTATTCCTCGCCAGTGCGTACCGACATATCCAACTTCGAATCTCGACGTCGTTGATTAATCAGCCTTGTCAGTATTCGCCATTGTCTTCGGTCGCGAGCGCGACCTGCGATGCCACGATTACCCTTTCCGTGATATATTACTTGCGGCCAGCAAACATTCGGTATGACCCCATTTTCATTCAGTCGTGGAAAACTCATTGCTTTTGCTATAGGAGGGAGAATTTCATCAAGAAATTGCTCATCATATTCGTGCAGATGGGCTTATTTACGTTGTAAGGCTCCATTCTGTTGCTATCTCACTGTATGACACTTTCTCGTGCTTGATCCGTGCAGTATCAATTCGCTAGCGTTGGCAGTCCTGGTGAGTCCACCGATTGGGCATGTGTGTATTGCAGATTTGTCTCCAGTATTATATGCAGAACGATACCCTTCCCCAATTCCTGACGGCCGCCCCAGGCGTGATATTGAGCAAGTGTAAGCTTGTCCATGTTCCTGTACAGATTGGCATACTCACGTCTCATAGCATACGTGAACTCCATGCTCAGCGTGTAAGTGAACGCATGTTGCTCGACTTTTGATGAATCCGACTGAACTGGACTCGGCCGTTATTGCAGGCTAAACGCGCGGAAGCTAATTCGGGATCAACAACGAAATGCCCGGGCCAATCCTATAGAACTACCGACGATTCCTACTTTGCACTGATATACGCGATGGGCGGATATGACCACGATATCCATTACGGTTTGCTTGCACAAGCACATATCCAACTCGTCTATAGGACTACCAGACAAAAAAAATACACATCAACGTACACTGCATGATGACTAGTCTAAATAAGACATTGGGGCCAAATTTGGCGGAGCACAGATATTGTACAACATCGCGAAGAAACAAAACACGTCAGTGAACAAATTGTGAGTACATCGATGATTGGACGAGAAGATCGATCAATGAAATTCCCCGTGCCGACGCAACCTAAAGGTAAAACATCGTGTCCTTGAGGCCCGGCTTGGAGACGCCACCATTCCATAGCCTATCCGCTTCCCTTATGATATCTTGTTCCGCAACGCTCCCACTTCCGGTACCGCTCGCTGTCGTTCCGTCACTGACGTGTCCAAGGAACAGCTTTCGTAGATAGCATCTTCCGCGTTCGCAGGCGACGTCCGCGTAATAGGCGGGGGACACCAAGCTGACAGCCTTTGTCGCACGGGCAAACATATAGCTAAGAGCGTTGGTAAGTCCTTGAATTTCGTTCGCCTTGAACCCGATTTCATCGTGGACGACGTAGTAGTGGGTAGGGCGAGTGGTGCCTTGCAACCCGCCGTGCGCTATATCCGGTCTCAGGGCAAAACTCATACGGTCATGGATCAGTTACCGACCTTGTAAAAAGAAATCGAAATCATATACGGCAGTGACGCCGCGGTCAACTACAGTGCCTGGACGGGGATTTCCGTCTCCTGCGGCGCTGTCTTCCTCGGTAGGATAAAAGCGCGTATGGTGGCGTTTACCACAGATGATGATCGTGACTTTGGGCCTGTATTTTCCCTTGGGGGTGCTGAAGGCCTTGAAGGCTTCGAAGATCAGAGGTCGTTCCTCTAATCTGACGATGTTGAATTGGCCCTGTAAAGGATGAGAACGTCGAAACGATCGGGGACACAAGACATGCCTCTGAAACGCCATCGCGATACACTAGAATACGTTCAGGAAGCTTCCCGCTGTTTCTCTTCTGGAAGAGCTTCAGGCGATTCACCATCATGTCTCCAAGCTTTGTGATCATCTTCCAAAAACCATTTAAGTCAGTAAAGCGATGTCATCATTCAAGGCACAATACCTCTTTCTTGGACTCCTGAATTTCCAAGCTAGCTGGATATTGTGCAAAGTTGCTGTCAACGCTCGCAACGACGGCTGCAATTGATGCTAGGGTGCAAACACGTGTCAGAGGGTACGCAGCGAAGAAAAGGATATTCTTACGAGTCCCCGGAGCACTACCGGGGCTTGGATGGGTGACGTCCATGCCACGATCATGGTAG
>JBBPRX010000818.1:0-11462 GCA_038093195.1 Boletus fagicola | reverse complement strand
TACCCTGAACATCTGAAGTATACGCAGAATATGCAGAAGGTGGAGTGGCTGAATCTTCCTGCCAACTCTCAGCACCACGAGTTGCACCTCGTTTCCAAAGCAATCAAGGAGCACTACGCCAGATTGCAATTATTCTACGAGAGCCAGTCGAGCACTTTGTTCCGAGAATTTACATCGCGGGACGGTCACCTGCTAGAGCGCAGTGCACAACGAACTGCGTATCTATTCCCACCCGAGTTTTCTGGGCAGCCTTCTGGGGAAGATGTCCGGTACCCTGCCAGAAACCTAGTGGAGGCTGGCTCGGGGGAGCATCGCGCGTATACTGCGGCGATTGTAGTTCACCGCCGGACCTCCAATTCAACGACTCCAAAGGATATACTGAGCATGGTGCAGTCATGGACAGGGACCATGTCTAAGGATGCCACTTTGTCTCTCCGATACGACGAATCGTGGTTGGCTCCAGATCTTCCATCGATTTGGCTCACAACATACCATCTCTTGCGAGGAAGCGACGACAGAAAATGGCTTCATTTACTTTTCTCGCTTCCCGCGATGGCATATGCGTCGTCGGAACTTGCAGACCTGGTCCCCGCCTTCGTAGCCTTCGCCGCGGATTCGAGATTCCGTTCGGTGGATCCACCACACTATGATTCTTACAAACCATCAGACGGATATTTTCCTTCTTCGACCACCTTGCGCAATTATATTTCCGATTGTGCCCACTCCTTCGAAAGTAGCCCTGAAAGCACAAGTCCCGCAAAAACTAACGAAAGTTCCGAGCAACTGCAAAAACGTCAACGCAAAATGTATAACAAGAGACTAAAGTCGGACACAGATGCAACAGTCCAATGGTTCTTGAATCTTTGGCCATGCGAGACGCTCCCTCGGTGCTCACTCAAACCCGATCTATATGACGTGGTGAAGTTGATATCCAATGTTCGAAGCCACTTCTCCAGCTGTTATCGTAATCTCAAATTCAGAGAGCACCTCAAACATGTCCAGAAGATTCTGAACAATGTTCATCCCCAGGTCTTCCCAATCCCCACTTACTCATTCCGTCCCTCGGAACGCATTCCGCCTTGCATCCCATGGTCGTTCACGGTGGAACAGCTATTCGCCAGACCTGCACCATTGTTGCAAGCACATGATAAATTCCCTCAATGCACTGCTGACGCTGCGAATACCTCGCGCTCCAATGCCGTTCCGTTGCACCAACTAATTGCTACAGCTGAGGTGAACGCAGTAAATCCATTTCAGCGACGATACGTCTCAGCCCTGCGCGCCAGCGCACAGTGCTTTGTAAATGAAACCATTGTGGTTCACGGAGCGACGAAGCTACCTACTGCCGAGACCCTTTTGGCTCATTATGATCGCTGCAAAGCCAGTTACATCAAGGCTCTTCAGCATCTGAAGCAGCATCTCAGCCCGATAAGCCAGAGCGAACAGGCCCTCGAGCAGTCGGGTCAATGGCCACGCGTCACTCCACACGCCCTTTTTCGGTCCCTCGCATCTAATTCGCCCGTCGTACTCTCGGACAATTGGAAGAGATGTCTCACGAGCTTTACTCTACTCGCGCTCGAGCTACAGCGTGCTCGAAGACTGCTTCGACTACACCTCGACAACCTTCATGAGGAACTACGCAGTGAACTACAGAATGAAGGATGTGATGGTTGGGACGCAGAGTCGCATCCAGACTGGCTGCTCATTCAGGTGTGTTTTTCGTGTCGTGGAGGTATATACGAGCTGACATCACGTCCCTCGCCCACGTCAGCTGCAAGGCAACTTTTTGGTTCGTCGAGTTCAAGCTGATGTTGCCAACGAAATGATATCACCACGCTCGGGCAACAATACAGCCATGCAACTCAACATGGGCGAGGGGAAGTCATCCGTGATCGTCCCTATTGTTGTTGTCGTTCTCGCAGATGGCGATCAACTCGTCCGGCTTATTGTCCCGAAAGCGTTGACGGCGCAGATGTTCCATCTTCTTGCGGATCGCCTCGGTGGACTCGTCAACAGGCGAATCTACTTCATCCCATTTTCTCGTTCCCTCGAGGTCAATGATCACAAGGTGGTTGCCCTCCGTGAACTTATGTCGGAATGCATGAAGGAGCGCGGGATTCTGGTTGTCCAACCGGAGCACGTTTTGTCGCTTAGGCTGGTCAGCGTGGAGAAGCAGCTGGTTCAGCGTGGTCAGCGTGGTGCTTCAGCGTGGTCAGTGTGGAGAAGCAGCTGGTTCAGGCTGGTCAGCGTGAAGAAACAGCTGGTTCAAGCGGAAATGTTGAAGCTTCAGAAGTGGCTCCAAGCTCATTCACGAGATGTTTTGGACGAGAGCGACGAAATCCTTCACGTTCGGTATCAGTTGGTATACACCATCGGCCACCAGCAACATATGGAAGGCTTCCCCGAACGATGGACCACCACGGAACAGGTTCTCGGCCTCGTGGGCAAACATGCGTTTTCCCTTCGACAGCGCTTCCCGCTTGGAGTAGAGTACGAGCGGGGTCCGTCCGGATCATTCCCTCACCTTCGTATCTTGCACGCAGAGGCTGGCGAAGAGTTGATTTCACGGATAGTGCAAGACGTTATGGACGGACTGCTTCCGAGCTTTAGCTTTAGACAGCTCCACTCGGGGCTCAGTGTCGCGATTCGAAGTTTCATATCGCGCGCAAATGTCCCTCCTGAAATATTCCGATTGGTAAAGGAGTACTACGCTCAGCAAGCTCCTCTGTGGGGTGGTTTGCTACTGCTGCGCGGCCTCTTGGCGACCGGCATTCTTCTGTTTGCTTTCAAAGAGCGACGGTGGAGGGTAGATTATGGCCTTGCCCTAACGCGTACCATGCTGGCAGTCCCATATAGAGCAAAAGACGTCCCAGCACAAAGCGCCGAATTTGGCCATCCGGACATTGCCATCACCCTCACGTGCCTATCGTATTACTATGGTGGTCTCAGCGAAGATCAGCTGAGAATTTGTTTTGAAATGTTGCTCAAACAGGACGATCCATCCTTGGATTACGATATCTGGATTCAAAACTGCCCTGCTGTGCCAGAAACTCTGCGGACCCTGAGCGGCATCAACATCAAGTCGTCCGAACAATGGAAGGAGTCTCTATTTCCTCTGTTCTCGCGGAATCGGGCAACAGTCGATTTCTACCTTTCGAGCGTTGTGTTCCCGAAAGAAGCCAAAGAGTTTCCTTTTAAACTGTCGTGTTCAAGTTGGGATTTGGCAGAGAAGAAAGATCGTCTAGTAACCGGTGAGTATAGGATAAGCTCACCTCATTGCTCAGCTCGCTGGCTCAACCATGTTTTAGGATTTTCGGGAACGAACGACGGTCAATACCTATCACCCCTGCACATCACACAGCACGACCCCGATCATCAGCGAGGAACCAATGCGAAGGTTCTATCGTATCTTCTACAGCCGGAGAACAATCACTATATGTGCATGGCCAAAGAGAATGGCGAACGGCGAAACACACACGAGTTCCTTGAGATCCTGGTTGCCCAGAAGCCCGAGATCCGCGTCCTATTAGACGTCGGTGCTCAGATGCTCGATCTTCAAAACGATGAACTGGCTCAAGTATGGCTAGAGGTCAACAGATGTGCTTCCGCCGCTATCTATTTCAACGAGGACGATGAGCTGACAGTGCGCACACGAGACGGAAGTACACAACTTCTGATATCGTCACCCTTCGCGCAGCAGTTAGATGAATGTGTCGTATACCTCGACGATGCTCATACACGTGGTACCGACATCAAGTTTCCAAGCGGATTCCGTGCTGCCGTCACACTGGGCCCAAAAGTCACCAAGGATCGATTGGCACAAGGTATGTACAGCTTGCGTCAGTTCATTCCACTAGGCTGACTATTTGTCACTCAAAGGTTGCATGCGGATGCGGATGCTCGGCCACGGACATTCCATCATGTTTTTCGCACCTCTCGAAGTTGATCAACGTATACGCTCTGTGGCTGGAAAAAACAATTCCTATTTGGACGTCATCGACACCGTGGATATCCTACAGTGGGCTGTACATGAGACATGGGACGATATTCAGCAATGGGCGCCTCATTGGGCACAACAAGGGATAGATCATGCATCCCAACATGCAGCTTGGACCAGTTTCTGCAGCGACCAGCTGTCCTCGAAAGCGCTTTCGGAAGAGTGGCTGCAGCCGGAAGCCAAGAGGTTGGAAGATCTCTACGGACGCCACGATACTTCGAGTTCCGCCCTATTGGCCGTTTCGGACATTCGCCAACGCTGCATCGAGCTCGGGGTTTTGTCGCTCCGCGATGTGGACATGGACAAAGAACAAGAGCGAGAGGTCGTTCAGGAGGTCGATCGCGAACGACAAGTGAAACGGCCGCCGAGAGTGTCGCCAGCGGTCCATTCACTCCACCAAGACGTCGCTTCCTTTGTAAAGACAGGCGTCGTTCCTCCGAATACCAAAGCTTTCCGCCTTGCCCAAGACGTCGCTTCCTTTATAAAGACAGGCGTCGTTCCTGCCAAAGCTTTCCGCCCTGCTTTCCAGACACTCGATGCAACTTCCGCACGTACCAACGAGGCGCACGTTTGGAGTCCATTTGTGTTGGTAACGACGGACTTTCAGAGGACCGTCAGCTCATCAGGAGAATTAGACGAGTACTTGCGCCCTGTGCAGTGGGTTGTTTCCGGGAAAAGAGGTCGCAACGACGTGCTCGTCATTTTGAGCCCTTATGAGGCCAACCACTTGATCCCATATATCAGGTCGCACAGCAATGTTCACCTCCATGTGTACACGCCCCGCATCACCAACTCCATGAAACCATGCGACGACCTTGCCTTGTACAGCACCCCCATTGTCCCCACCGGGTGGACTCCCCCTCGGTCTCTTATGGATCAGTTGAACGTGTTTGCTGGGCAGCTATACCTGAAGGACTACGAAACGTACATCCGGTTGTGTCGTTTCCTTTGTGTGTACGCAAGGGACTTGGAAGGCGAAGAGGGCATTGAGGTTGGCCCCGACGGGTTCATCTCGGCGACGAATCGGCCAAGGCATCTGCAGACCGTGAACACATTCGAAAGCTCCCCTACGGCTTCGCTGAGGGCATTGATGGGCATCCGCAGGAAAGGGTTCCGCTTTGCACCGACGCACATGGGGAAACTTCTCGATGGGCGGTTACTTTCTGAAGACGATTTCGATGGTTGTGATGGGGTGCGTTTCGTCGTACTACTTCGGTCACGGTTGGGTAATTGACATTCGGAATGTTACTATTATCCAGGATGTGAAGACCGTTAGCATGCAATGATAGTGGACTAGGGCTTGAATTTTTTATTCGTAGATGATGCTTGTGGTTGTATAGATTTTTGTACGTCTTATTGTAAATGTAAAGCTAGAACCGATCAGGGTGGATGTGGCTGTAATCCTACGGTGCCTATCGTTGTGATTCAACACTTGTTCAACACCTTATCAGTTGTGCACTGCTTTACTCGCCTCAGCTTTCTTACTCACTCCTGCAATGAAGGCCGTGAAGAAACAGATCAGGCTCCTTAGATCCCGCATCCCTAGTAAAGGCTCGCCTCCAGCGCTTGCCCAACCTTCCGATGTACTCGACATACGACCCACTGGCAGCGCAATCCCCAGCGACTCGGACACTCACCTGACTCAAGCTAAAGACATTGGTGCTCTCGCTCCTGAGACACAGTCCATGGATTCAGATACACCGGCGGAACAGGTCACAAACCTCGTCTCTCTTGAGCCACACTCCGACAACTCGAGCATACCCGGACCCCAGCTAAGCACTTCGGATGTTGCGAACATCATGCAGCATGTGGACGCCGACCTCATGAAGAAATTTGGACGATTTAGAATTCTCATCGTTGGCAGGGCGAATGCCGGCAAGACGACCATCCTTCAAAAAATCTGCGACTCGACAGAAGATCCGGAGATCTACAACGATAATGGGAAAAAGGTATGTGTACCTACCTTGGATATACGGGGTGCTAACGTCCTTGATATGCGATCAGCTCGATCGTGTGCTCGAGGGGTCCAGGGAGGTGAGTTTCGTGGCTGCCATCTCATCATAGCACCTTTATAACCCACCTCACTTTCCATAGCGCGGCTTGCACGACATCAACTATGAGATGGTTTTCAAAAGCAACGAGAAATTTGTTTTCCATGACTCTCCTGGTTTCGAGGCTGGCCGGGAGGATGAGTTTGAGCAGATGAAGAACTTCATCACAGAGCGTGCCAATACAACTTTCCTCAGGAAGCGGATTCATGCCATATGGTGAGTGGGTTTATTGTGTTGGATTTTGGCTATTAAATTAACATGAGCAGGTACTGCATCCCAATGGATCAATTTCATCGTGCTGTCACTGTTGCAGAGGAAAGGTTCTTTTGTGAATGTGATACTAGAAATGGTGATGAATTCTTGTTGATGATGCTTTCTGAGCTCATTGATTTGGTGCTAGTGCCAGTTGTGGTGCTATTCACTAAATGTGATGCTCTCATGATAGAAGTGTTCCAGCTTGAAGATCTACTACTGCCTGCAGAGGATCAACTGATGAGGCAGAGAAAGTGTCTTCAAGAAAAAATTGATGAGAGAAATATATGGGGGGATTTGTGCAAGATGACATTTCCTCCACAGGCATCTGTGCAACTGGAAGGTTTGTATAGATATGTATGCTCTCACTCCATTATATTCAATTGATTATATGCTAAGACATGGATAAATCTGACATTGGATGCAACATATTGCTGGAACAGACTGCAGCTGCATTGGATGATAAATCATTGCAGATGTTGTTGATTACTGCACAGGAAAAGAATATCCTGCTATGCATTGAATATGCAATCAGATAGTAAGTGAAACAGTTTTTGGATATACATAAAGGATATGTAGATTGATGTCATGAAGTGCCTTGGTGCCTTATGTTCAGTTCAGGATCACTAATGAACAGGATCTTGATGTTGTTGGGGCATTAGCAAGTTGGTTTCCACATACACAGGTAAGATTCCACATGTAAATATTTTATTGAATGATGCTAATCAATTGTTAATAGGTAATTAACATGACATTGGATGGAAAAAAAGCTTACTAATTGATGATTTTGTTTTTTTCTGTGAAGAAAGTATGTGATATATTATGCATTAACAATGACAAACTCACATGGTTTATTATATTATTAGTATGTAAGTCATGACAAATAGATAATATCACTGAACTCATTGTCACCTATGCTACTGCTCTTGTATTAATAGCAAGTGAGTAATGTGATGAATATATGGATAAGAGTGTTACTAATGAATTCATGTTTGTTGTTATTTTGATTCAAAGGGGGTAAGTTGTACAGGAATACATATACATAACTCAGCCTAACAGTAATGGTTTCTTTCATGTGTGCTGTTATTCTTTTACTTTCAGGCTGTAAGTTGTATGATATGCATTGAGAGGGAGTGTGGCTGATGGATTGAATGTGTTTTCATATAACATGATAGGGGGTAAGCACTTTGATATGCCTGAAAGACTAAATTGACAATCACATATGTATCAATGCATGCAATCATTCTTGGATATGAAGCAAGTAAGTGGGATGTAGATATAAGTAAAAATGCTACTGACCACTTCTTGATCATCTCTACAACTGTTGTTCCAATTGTAGTTTGTAGGTGATCAAGTATGCATTTCAATGTGGTGCATTAATCATGGGCCTATGATCTGTGTATTTCACCAATAGCTTGTAAGTCATGTGATGTGGGCTGAGAATGCTACTGATTGGTGTATCACCTGGTGCTATCCCATCAATAGGAGGTAAGTGGTTTGATGTGGATGTAAAATGTGAATGTTGCTGATCAACATGCCTCACGCTACTCTCCCATTAATAGGAAGTAAGTGGTCTGATGTGGATTCAAAATGAGAATGCTGCTAATCAGCATACCTTCTGCTGCTCTCTTATTGATAGGGAGTAAGTGATTTGATATGGATTTGAAATAAGAATGCTGCTAATTAGCATGTCTTCTGCTGCTCTCCCATTGATAGAGAGTAAGTGATCTTATATAGATTTGAAATGAGAATGCTTTTGATTGATATGCCTCCTGCTTTTCTCTGATAGTTTGTAAGTTGTCTGATGTGAATTTGAAATGAGAACACTGCTCATTTGCATGCCTCCTGCTGTTCTACCATTGATAGGAAGTAAGTAATTTGATGTGAATTTGAAATGGGCATGCTGCTGATCAACATGTCTCCTGCCACTCTCTGATGAATAGGAAGTATGTGGTCTGATGTATATTTGAAATGAGAGTGCTGCTGATCAGCATGTCTGCTTCTACTCTCCCATTGATAGAGAGTAAGTGGTCTGATGTGGATTTGAATCAGAATGCTACTGATCAGTATGCATCCTGCTGTCTCCTATAAATAGAAAGTAAGTGGTCTGATGTGGATTTGAAATCAGAATGCTGTTGATCAGCATGCCTTTTTGCTGCTTATCCATTGATAGGGAGTAAGTGATCTGATGTAGATTTGAGATGAGAACACTGCTCATCAGCATACCATTGCTGCTCTCTCATTGATAGGGTGTAAGTGGTCTGATGTGGATTTGGAATGAGAACACTACTCATCAGCATACCTCCTTCTGTTTTTCCATTAATAGGGAGTAAGTGATTTGATGTGGATTTGGAATGAGAATGACTACTGATTAGCATGCCTCCTGCTACTCACTCATTGATAGTGGGTAAGTGGTCTAATGTGGAGTTAAATCAAGAACATTGCTAATTAGTAGTATGCCTCCTGCTGCTCTCCCATCATTGATAGTGGGTAAGTGGTCTGATGTGGTTTTGAAATCAGAATGCTGCTGATCAGCATGCCCCCTGCTGTTCTACCATTGATAGCTTGTAAGTGGTCTGATTTGTATTTGAAATGAGAATGTTACTTATTCTTTTTTATCATTTCTGTTGCCATACTCCACTGATAGTTTGTAAGTGCCTTGGGTATGCATGAGAAAGTGCAGATCAATTCATGTTCATTTCTTTTACCACTTTTCTATCAATAGGAAGTGAGTGATCTGAATTGAAATCATAGCAAGAATGTGACCTATTGGTTGGCATTAATCTTCCTTCCACTTTCTACCCACAGAGGGTAAATAACTTGATATGTGTTAACAATGTGGACATTGCTAATACACATATACCTACTTCTAATGCATCTTTCAAAAAGAATGTATGTAATCTGATACATTATGCAAACTGCATTGTGCTCATGAAATTTTTATTTTATTTTACTGTCTCAACTTTGACATAATGCTATTATTTCTAAAATTCTGGTTTGCTTAGCTGGTAGGTGCTATTTTGTTACTTGTATACATTGTGTGATTATCAATTTATATTCCTATACATAGGATGTAAGTTCAGTTTGCCATGCAATCTTTTGTGTTATTTACATTTATACTTGTTGATATTCAGAAGGTGAGATATCCATGTAATAATTTTAATAATTCTGTTCATAATTTGAATAGACTGTCAGTTTTTATCCTCAACATCCATATACTCCAGCTAATGTTGTTCAGATTATCACCCAGCCTCAGTCTTACCCTGTATTTTTTCTAATTTTATTGTCCTATATATTTTCTAAAATCATTTCATGTCTTTTAGGTTTCTGTTCCAAAAAAAGAGCCAATATCCATGGCATGTGTATTCACAGACCCCTATGTATATTAACCAATTCTTTATGTGTTTTAGGCTAAGAAGACAGCTAATTCATGGAAAGGGGCCCTACAAAATGGCATTGGCAGGTCAATTAATTTTGAATTTTGATATCTTTCATATTTTTGTTAATAGATGCTATACTGTGTCTTCAATATTCCTTTGCTCTTGCCCAGAACAATTCTAAAAACTCCTTGGCAGCACAAAAGTATAAAGTATTTGGAACATCTACTCAGGTGTCCAAGGAACTTGATGAGCTTCTTGTCAAGTACCCTATTGCCAATAGCCAAGAGGAAAAGGTGAAACTTGTTATGGATGTAATCTTGCACCACCCTGTGTGTAAGTAGTGAAGTGACATGGTTTTTGCACACTGTACTAACTTGATCTCACAATACAGACTAAATATCATGGCTTGTAGAATTTGCAGTGTTTTTTTCCCCATTGAATGTAAGATAGATAAATCTCAAATTGGATTTCAGGTGATGAGATGGTATCCTGGCCACTGGCAAGAATGCAGATGACTATGATGTAAAGCTATATGAACTGTATGAAGTAGGGTTGCAAAAATTCAGTCCAGAAACTAAGATTCAGGAGGTAGGCAATATACAAGAACTGGTTCAAACTGGTTCAAACTGGTCTGAACTCTTTTGAACTAGGGAATTTTTGAGATCTTGCAAAATATTTTATTTTGAAAAAATTAATGAATTATGTGGTATGCACTGTATAGTTCAAAGTAGCCACCCAAACTTTATTATCATGGTACATCTGACAGCACAACCACATCTCAAACTCACTGGCACTGGCACCACTATGTTGAACAACAAACTCAGAGATGGTGCTCTTACTAATCCAGACAGTAGTACTCTCAAGGAGGCTTTGGTTGAAGTTTGGACATTACCTTTTACAAATCTGAGAGTCATGATCACCCAATTCCACCACTATCACACACTGAAGCTTCTCAAGCTTTCCATTCCCAGGCCAGCTTGAAGAGAAGTAAGCAAACTCAACCCTGATATCTCCAAGGACCATAGTATGACATCCATTAGAATGCCCCCACCAGATGACAAGAAGACAGGAGTCTGCCAGCAAAAACCTGCTTGGAAACTTATAACAGATGAGCATGGCAATGAAGTGCAAACATACAAACACAGCCAGTGAATCTGAGCTTGTGGTCACCATCAAAAGGAAAACCATCAAAAACCTCATCCTACATATGTGATGATGATGACTTGGACAACCATGTCACCTGAGCAACAAGGTAAGTACCTAGTTCACTTTACATCATGATGTAAGAATTCCTTATCTCTTGTGATATACATATTTGCTGATTTTTTATCAATTCTTTCCTTTAATGACCCATCATGACCATGGACATGCCCACTGTGACTCAGCAAATGTGGAAAACAACACCTGAGTTGGGTATTGACAGCTACTGGCCCAGGTGGACAAGAGATTAAATCTTCCTTCCGGTAGGTCTGCTCTGCAACAATTCAGCAGCAGGTAGGAGTCTGGTTGCAACCCTGTGTCTTTCTGATAGTATAGTTTACACAACGGGACTTTCAGAGGACCATCAGCTCATCAGGAGAATTAGACAAGTACTTGGACCCTGTGCAGTGGGTTGTTTCCGGGAAAAGCAGCCGCAACGAAGTGCTCGTCATTTTGAGCCCATATGAAGCCAACCACTTGATTCCGTATATCGGGTCGCGCGGCAATGTTCACATCCATGTGTATGCACCCCGCACCACCAATTCCATGAAACCATGCGACGATCTTACCTTGTACAGCACC
>JBBPRX010000817.1:0-11468 GCA_038093195.1 Boletus fagicola | reverse complement strand
GTAGTCAAAGGAAAGGAAAAACCAGGGGTGGTTTCACCAATCGTAACACTCACTCCCTCAATCCCCTCATCTGTTGAGCCTCCAAACACCTAGTCAGGCACCATCACTTGTTCCTACACCTACTAATGCATGCATATACTGTAAGATTGACCCAACACAAATCAAACCTCTCATACCCTCATGAAAAAACCCAGATGAGACAAGACCATTCACCACAATCATTACCAAATCCAAAGAAGCATTGATTGAACTACACAACAAAACCACAATAGGGACGAAGATTTACACAGATGGATCAGGGCTAGATGGAAACATCAGCACAGCTGCAATCCTATACAATCATAACTGTCCCCCCCTGCATACTAAAATACCACTTAGGAACAGCCAAAAATCATATGGTCTACAAAGCCAAAGCCATGGGCCTCACACTAGCAGCTCAATTGCTCACAACAAGCAGTGACCTAGATCTTCCAGTATACATCTCCACAGATAACCAGGCAATTATAAAATCTGGCAATCTCTACACCACTAAACCAGGTCACTATCTGATTGATGAGTTCTCTATGTTGGGATATCATCTGAGTTAGGTAGTACAGCCACATGCTTACTTAATCATACCTACATCGGACTCTTTATACTGTAGTCTTTACTTCAGTGACTATACTGAGTATCTACAGGTTATGAGCCCTGGCCTGTACTCAGTATCTAAAAAGTTCACTCACCAGACTTCAAAATGGCTTACCAAGTCGAGCTTGACGACGGCATGAAAATTGAAGTTTCGAGCCTCAACGGACAAAAATGGTCGGATTACCGCACAGCATTAATCAGCGCAGCGGAGGCAGCAAAACGCGCTACACCAGAATCCGACTATATTACTGTACTCAAGATAATCAAGTCGAACAAAAGACCAAGCTACAACGAAGCCTACAAACAACATTGCCTCAGAAAATGGCAACTTCGAATGGCCGAAGAACTCGAACTCATAATGAGAGCCGAAGAACTTGCTGAGAGGGATAGCCAGGACGAAAACGAGGGCACAGAGACCCACCACACGTCAGGAAAGCCCCAGCAATCCCAAACGGCGAGTCAACAAGCCAACAAAGTAGCTGCTGGAGCCGCGACCCGAAACGCGAAATGCGCAGGGCCCACAGAACCAGCAGGCACGTCATATAAGCCAATGGACCCTACCAAATGGCGAGACAGAGCCATCGCGCACGAAAACGTGCTGGGAGCAACAACTGCAGAGGAAGCGCAAGAGGAAACTTCGACAAGACCTAAAAGAAATGGTCAGCACACTTCGACGCATGTCAGAGACGTACCACAGACACCCCACAACCCACCACTACCACTTACCACTCCATACGAACCAACCGCGCGAGAGTACGAACCCTCGAGCGTCGAGCTCGAGGGGGAGAGAGTTACTATACCAGCGAGCTCCAACGTCGTACTTACCGGCGATGAAATGGTCGTACCAGGCAACATCTTCAAGCATCCTAAGCATCCTGAAGATGTTAGGGAGCAGCCTTATGACGAGACGAAGTCGTCGAGTCGAGATATCAAGCCAGAAGGCCATATAGGCGATTTAGGCCGAACGGAGGGTGTAGAGGACGAAGCGCTGCGGCGAAACGATCCAGGCAGCGTCAGTGGTGATGGGAGAAGTCCCCACAGCGACCAGGACCAGCGCTTTGACGATCCGGAAAGGCCGAAATGCTCAAGATGTGACATACCTGGACCATCCATACCACCCAGCCATCACCCTAGACATCCTACCCAGCCGATAAACCCACCGCGTCGACGAGGAAAACAGAAACGCGACCTACAGAACCCAAACAGTGCCAGAGGAGGGAGAACAACTCACCAAGTCGTGTGGACGCGCCGTAATGAATCCGGGCAACTCCAACGTGTTGGATGTGTTCCAGACACACCAGAAAACACTCACCTACATTCCCAAGGCGCGATATTCGAAGAAGAGCTCACCAGAGCAGAATGAAGTTGAGTGCGCGTGCAGAGATAGCACCAGCGCTGTTAGCCGAGCCGCGACTTGCCTTATTTGGGCATCGCTCGAGCGCAGCTTCACCACCCACAGACATTTACTGCACATTTGATGCTGCAACATGGACAATACACCATTCATTTATTAGGAACCTTTTACAGGTATTTTCCTTCTTTTATCATTATTCCAGTTAGATTCTTTGCTAGCATATTAACTACCCCACTCATTTGAGGGGGAGTGTTGGGATATCATCTGAGTTAGGTAGTACAGCCACATGCTTACTTAATCATACCTACACTGGACTCTTCATACTGTAGCCTTTACTTCAGTGACTATACTAAGCATCTACAGTCTTTCCACACTCTAGGATGATCAAACTCATACAGAAAGAGCACAACTGCAGTAAAAATGACATCAAGGTATGCTGGATAGCCAGCCATGAAGGAATTGAGGATAATGAGAAGGCAGATGATGAAGCAAAAGCTGCAGCACAGAGTGCAGTGCAAAACAGCACATGAGCGACATAAGCTCCCTGCATACCTCCACACTCACCCCCTTCCCAAAAGCATCTCTGTGCAGATACAGTGTCATGATTGGGCACACTTTTTCCTAAAGCGACTCCCTTTTGCTTCCTTCCTGCATACCCTGAGTCACGATCCCCAATGGAGACCCTTCACCCTTGATGCTACTCTGGAAGACCTACCCTTCGATCCCCTGCAGTTCCCTCCTAAGACAACTATCCCCAGTAGTCTTCCCTTGGACCCTCCCTGGATCCTTCCCCTTGATTCCTGACCCAGGCTTCCCCCCTCAATAGCTATTCCCAATAGTTGTCCTCTTGGACTCCTCTCTTGGATCCCCTCCTGACAGCTACCCCCTTAGCCCTCTTCTGACCTCACCTGAGTGCTGTCCCCCCACAGCCTCATTGATTCTACTCTTCCTGAGTCATCACCCAGATGATCCTATCCCTCCCGAAGGCTATCCCCCACTGTCTTCTTGATCCTGATTTATCCAAGAGCAGAGCCTTGTGATCCTATTCTCCCTGAAGGCTGTCCCCACTACCCTTCTGATCCTGGTTCACCCAATCATAGCCTCTTTTCTAGTTTGATCCTTCTTTATCTCCACCCAAGATGATCCTACAAGACACTGCCTTATCTTTCCTATTCCAGGCATCCTTACCTGCCTTAAAGACTCTTACCTTATCTGGGCGACCTGCCCTAAACCACTCTCATTTAGTATATATAGTAAGTTAGAACTCAGCTGTAACACTTCTCTAACTTGAATGTACTCATTCCTGTGTACTCTTGACTGCACAAGCCCTCATGCTAGTCTAAGACTCTACTAAGGATAGTAAGTTAGCCTTCAGCCTTAGAGGCTCAAGCTCCCTGCAATCTCCTCCCACTTGTACCCTTCCAGCACTCATCACTCTCATCACCTTCACCTACCCCCCCCTCTTTGGGCCACTCCCAGATATTGTTGTTGACCCTGCCGCTGGGATTAACCTTGTCCCTGGCTCAAGACCCTCTCACTCAGCTTCCCTCGTTTGCCCATTAGAGCTCTACTCTGAGCTAGGTCTTGGGCCATCTCCTTCATTGTCAAGGATGACCCCGACTAATAGGCAACCTCAGCCTACCAGAGCCTCATAGAGTCAGTGCCTCTTACCTCGCCCACCGTCTGGTCAATCGTTGACCACCCCCACCTTCGTTAACACCCCTTGGGCCCATTGACCCTAAGGAAGGACCTCCTGGTCACCCCTCAGCAATCATAGTCCAACCAGGACTACTTCCACTGTCCACCCCTGAGGACATCCTGTCTCTCTTTTGCCTTCACAGATATCAACTAGCCTTACAAGTCAGGCTATCACCTGGTTTGTGACCTACAGTCAAGTTTATGCACTTGAGTCACTTGTCAAGACTCTGCCACCAGCAGTAGCCTTAACATACACAGCCAACACAGCCATGAGAAAGAGAGATGGAGGTGCACCTGGAAATGCTCACATTGCTACACACACACCAACAACCTCAACCCAAAACTTCTATCCAGATCCTTCCCCACCCTAACAACCGGACTCTCCAAACACCACACTTGCTACCTCATATGACTATGCACACAGCACTGCCCACTCAACATCCACCTACACCACATCAGAAAAACTCCATCACCCTCCTGTGACCACTGCCTGGGAGAAGACGAAAGCATCTCCCACTTCCTCCTTTCATGCAAATGCTACGTACGTGAGCAACAAAACCTTATTAGACAACTAGGATGTCATGCCAGCAACATCAAACACCTTCTCATGGATCATCATGCCATTGAGCACTTACTCTGCTACATTGATTCCACTAAATGCTTTGTCTCTACTCACATCCCAAATGCACAGCATGGAGGCACTTCCAGCTAACACTCTTTCCACTCCATCTACACCAAGGAACAACTTGCCCCAAAAGTGACACAGAGAACAAGCTGGAGATGAGACCCATAGAAATTGCCTATGCCTGGCTATCTCTCCCCCTTCCTCTGGGGCACGCTCATGTGCACCTCACTCCCAGCATGCTCTACCAGTTTCTTCAGTACAAAGCCATACCATGGCATGTACATGTTTCTGTCACGTCATGTTGGCAACCCTCACACCATGTATGGTATCACCAAGGACATCACCAATTCGGAGATTTGTACATCTAAAACCTGCTGGCAGAAACAGTGGGACCAAAAGGAAGTCCTTGACTTGCCTATTGGTGCATAGTGTTGTGCAGGCCTGGCCCCAAAGCCAGAGCCGAGCCTAGCCAGGCCAAAGCTGCAGGCCTGTAGGGGCTTATGACTTGGCTTTGTTTATTGAGGGGCCAGGCCGAGCCCCCTAGACCCCGGCTTGCTGGTATTTCCTATTGTGGGCAGTGGCTTTAAAGTTTACATAAATCTGGGCTTTACTGTACTTACAAAAGCATGATTTGAAAATTTTCCTTTCACACACAGATGTCTGACACAGCCAACCTCAGAGATGAACAGCAATGCCACAGGCGTGTGCCTGCCCCCCGGCCAGAATTACATCTGCTGAGAACACTGCTGAGCTGGAGTTAAGCTCACACAGACAGACACAGGCAGCCAGTGCTCACCCTACACTTGTCTCAGTCACAGCAAGCACCAGCAAACACAAGTCTAATGCAGCAACTCCAGCCTCCGAACCCAGCACAGCTGCCTCAAAAAAACAATGACTCACAAAAGGTAAGGTGTAATTCATGTTTTTACAACTTGAATGCTATGTACAATACTTATCAGGAAATGATCGGGTGGCTGCAGAAGTAAGTCAAGTGACTGCGGCAAATGCTACCACTGCCGTGGTTACACCCGCCACTGCCACGATTACACCTGCACAGAACAGCGCTCCAGTGTCATATGAACCTAAGGAAACCAGCTCAGATGGACTGCTGAAGGACATTGAACTCATTGATCTCGATGAGCCAATCAAGCCAACACATAGGAGCCGCAGCCTAGATATTGACCTTTTTTTTCAGCTCCATATGAGAAAAATGGCAAGAAATATAGGGATTGTTTCACCTGCATGTAAGTCATTTATATTGTATGTGCACGTTTGTTCTCAGCACATTGCAGTAGGTCACACAAAAAAGCGATTGCCATCGTCAATGAGGCGACCACTTTGCGCCGTCACATACAAGCCAACCATCAGGTGAGTTGGCCACCACATCTACCACATGCTCATTTTATCCTGACTCCATATAAAGGCTGACTATGTTGAGTGGGCCACTGCAAACCACTTCA
The DNA here is from genome assembly GCA_038093195.1 of Boletus fagicola. Classification (NCBI taxonomy): domain Eukaryota; kingdom Fungi; phylum Basidiomycota; class Agaricomycetes; order Boletales; family Boletaceae; genus Boletus; species Boletus fagicola. The sequence continues at coordinate 5,704 of JBBPRX010000817.1, read as the reverse complement.
CCTCGATGTTGCCAAATGACACAAAACAACGACGGACCAATGCTACACTGAGTGCGCAGCCCAGTCTGGATAAGCATCTTGTTTGCAAGGAATCAGTGGCCAAATACACAGACTCAAGGTTCTGTGACCTGATAGTCTGCTGGCTTATTGATACAGATCAGGTATGTTTTGTTTGTTGTACAAGTTTGTCATCTGATATACTACACTATCCTAGCCCATCCACATGTTGCAGCATCTGTCATTCCAAACCATGATCAATCTTGCCTCCCGTGCTACAAACGGCATTGCCATTCCGACTCGTAAAGACACCCGGCAGAAAGTGATTGAGTTTAGTGAAAAATGACCAAACATGCAGACAGTTTTTTGAGCCACTGTACTTAGCAGCTAAGACAATTAGGGTACAGATTGAGTCGAGGTTAGCTACCAGAGTGAAAACCTCCTGGTAGTCAACTCCTTCCTTTTGTGTGAAGCTGCACGCAACTATTCTGACTTTGTATCGTTCAATCTTTCCTTGTCCATCTCGTTTGATTCGGAAGACAGGTTTTGAAATAATCAGAGTTACACCCTCCAGAATACTGTAAGTACAGTTTCATGGACATGGTTGGAGTTTAGGCTTTGGAGTTCCTCTTCTACAGTGGACTTCCATAGTTCCTTGTCCATTCCAGAGTAAACTTCCTTTAGGTTTTTCAGAAGTGACTCTTCTGAGGAGTTTGCAAATCCTGCAAATATGAAGTCTTCGATGGAGGCGGAGAATGCTCCTGGAGGTTCTGATTCCAGTGGTTCTGGAGTTTTTTCTTGAGCTTGTGCTTTCTCTTTACGGTTTTCTCATCTCGCAGTTTCCTCCTCTAGGGTGCGTTCATAGTCTTTGTTTTTGTTAGCTATTTGTCATTGCTGGTTACTCTGTCATACTAGTTGTGCTGGGACTGGAGCTAGTATTGGGGCAATGTTAGGAGCAGGAGCAGGAGCAGGAACTTCATCTAGTTGGAGTTGGTCTAGTTGATCTGCTAGTTCCTCAACGCCAGGGCTGATGGAGCATTCTGGAATATGTTCTGGAGCTGCAGGTGCATCTCCCACTGGTTCAACATTCTGTGGTGGTGGATGTTCATCATCATCATGTTCCAGCAGGCGGAGATGCTCCAGAATTAAGCCCTCCCACTGTCCCTCAACAATGGGGGCATTCCATGGAGCAAATTCAGCTTTGGAGATGGATCCGGACTTGTCAAAGATGACATGGTGACTGGAGATGATGGTGTGTCGTTTGATATCGAGGAGTTTGTATGCCTGTTGTCCATGGATGTACCCTAACATGATGCATTTCTTTCCATGTGGTTGGAATTTCCCCTCCACTGCTCCTTGGGTGTGTAGGCATAGGCTGGACATCCAAAGGGGTGGAAGAGTGTAGGATTGACCTGATGGTTGAAGAAGACTTGGTAGGGGACTTTTCCATGTAGTCTGGAGGTCGGACTCTGTGCAGAGCTGTAGGCTGTGGTGGACATGGCATCTGCCCAGAAAAACTTTGGAAGTTTTGATTCTTCCAGCATGGTGTTTGCTAGCATGGCCAGTGTTTGATTTGTGCATTCTGCCAAGCTGTTCTGTTCCAGGTTGTATGAGGTGGAGGTTTCAAGAAGCATGCCACCAGTTCGGAGTTGGTCCTGGAAGGCTTTGTTGGTGTACTCAATTCTGCTGTCACTCTGAATGAACTTAGTGTAGAGTTCAGAGAAGTCCTCTTGTCCGATTTCTGTGTGAAGTAGGGTTTGGACATCTGTTTTCCATTGGTTGTAGATCTGTAGGGCTTCACTCTTATGTCTCATGAAGTAAACCCAGGGGAAATGGCTGAAGTCATCAATGATGACGAGCCAGAATCTGTAGCCTTCATATGATCTCAGAGTGATTGGACCTCCGACATCTGTGTGTACTATCTCAAGGGGGCGTGTGCTCTGAGGTTCATCCTGGGTTCCAAAAGGTAGTTGTTTCATCTTCCCAAGTGTGCACGCTTCACAGAATGCCAGCATTCCGGTGAGTGTGTCAATTCCCTGGAGTTGGTCAGACTTGACCATATGTTGTATTTGGTTAATGGACATGTGTCCCATCCACCTGTGGAGGAGGTTGATATCTACGGATGCATGGGCTGCTTCCTTTTGGTCCTTCAGGGTTACTCTGGCATAATAAAGCCTGGCTGTATGATCAGCAATTAAGATTGTGTCATAATCCTTCTGGACATAGCAATGGTTTGATTTTGCTGGGAAGACAGTGGAGAGGCCAATGGAGGCAAGTTTGTTTATGGAGATGAGTGAGATCTGGAACTCTGGGATCAGGAGAACATTTGATAGGATGACCTCAAATGTGTTTTTTGACACTTTTGATAGGAGCGGTACTGTTCTGATTCCGATGGCATGTGCAATGGAGTTATCTCCAAGGATGACTGGTCGCGGTGGGTGGAGTGGTTGGTATGTTCGGAACCAGGATCAGTGCAGGACCATGTGCAATGTTGCTCCGGAATCTATGATCAATGTATTTCTCCCACTTTCACTGTGCTCGGACAATGAATAGGCCTGAATGCATTGAATTAAGGATTTTCATACATTATCACAAGCTACATTTGCTGAGTCCGGAGGATCCAGAGCTCCTTCTGCCAGATTTGCCCTTTCCTTTTCTTTTCCTGGTTTCCTTTCCTTTTCCTTCTCTCAACTCTGTGACCCATTTTTTGTAGTGGAAACAGTCAGCAGAGTTGTGTGTCATGGCGAGATGATGTTTGCACCAGGTGAAAGCATTTGGAGGATGGGTGGATGTTTTGGCAGTTTCGGAGGCTTTCATGGCTGATTCCAGGTGTTCAGACAGGTATAGGCGGGCATCCTCAGTAATGATGTGGGTCTCCACTGTGTTGAAGGTTAGTTTGCTGTTGTTAAGTTCAAAGAACTTAACAAGTTACACAAGAGTGTAACTCCTAGTGAAGTACATATAACCAAGTGACATCCAGTCACTATGACTATCAGAATAGTCTCTCTATGAATAGATTGTAGACAAGGCCCGAGGGTGTCTCGATGAGCCTGAGTGCTTGAAGGTCTCGACTAGCCTGAATGCTAGAAAGTGGCAGCGATGAGGAGATCTAAGCTGTCTTAGATGGAAGGGGGGGTAGAGGGGGCAAGCAAAGTGAGACTTGCTAGAGGGGATAGCAAGGAACAGCTAGAAGCGTACACTGGATTGTGTAGATTCAGGTTAAAGGTACAATACAGGTGGAGCCCTAATATACTGTATATAAGTTAGAGCGCTGCCTGTAACATCTCTTTAACTTGAACCTACTCATTCCTGCGTACTCTTGACTGCACAAGCCCTCGTGCTAGTCCAAGACTCTACTAAGGATAGTAAGTCAGCCTTCAGCCTTTGAGGCTCAAGCTCCCTGCAATCTCCTCTCACTTGATCTCTCCAGCGCTCATCGCTCTCATCGCCTTCACCAACCCCCCCTTCTCTCTGGGCCACCCCAGACATCATCATTGACCCTCGACTAGGATTAACCTTGTTCCTAGTCCAAGACTATCTCACTTGGCTCAATACTTCATCTTAAGGTCAGGCCTTAAGACCATCTCCAGGCAGGCTCTCCCTTCTAGAGTGTGCTCCGGTAGCCCTCTCGGGCAGGCCACCACCTTCAAGCTTCCCGCTTGTCAAGCTCTCCATAGAGTCGGCGCCTCTTACCTCACCTACCATCTGGTCAATCATCGACCACTCCGCCTCCGTTGACACCCCTTGGGCCCATCGACCCCAAGGAAGGACCTCCCGGTCACCCCTCAGCAGTCATAGTCCAACCCAGGCTACTCCCACTGTCCACCCCTGAGGACAACCCATCTTTCTTTTGCTTTACAGATACCAACTAGCCTTACAAGTCAGGCTACCACCTGGTTTGTGACCCACAGTCGGGTCTATGCACTCAAGTCACTTGTCAAAGGTTCTACCACCAGTAGCAATCTTAACACTCCCATCCAAGGTTGTGGACTGGGGTATAAGGTGTGTTGAAATACGACTGCACAGGAAAAGCAAGACCAGTGCCTTCATAAACCATGGCTAAATGTTCACCATAATAGGAATAAGAGTTGACAGTGTGAGACCACGGGAAAAAGCCATGAACTCAGGTATTAATGTTGACCCAATGTGCCATCCTGGAAGTTTCCAGAAGGTTGGCCTTGAGGTTTTGGAGAGGGAGGAGTTGGAGGAGTTGAATCTCGAAGAACCTCAGTACTAGGTGGAATACTGTGTCTTGTCCTAGGTCATTTTCTCCTCTGATGGTTTCCACATAAAGGATTCAGTTGCTCAATGATGGTTGTTCCAGAAAGAGAATCAACTCATCGTGACATAGAGCTGGAAGGAAGAACAACATGACTAGAACTGGATGGAAGCAAGCCAGATGCAGCTGGCATTGGAGAAGAGGAAGGCACAGCTGGGGTTCATTGTTCTGGGGCTGAGGATGTACAGTATGTGAAAGGTACAGGTGGGTCAGTGATTACTGAGGTGTTAGGATGGATGATAGGTGGAGTCAGAGTTGTGTTGGTACAAGCTCGACAACAAGGATTGGTGTAAGGATAGGGTGGAACTGGATCTCTGGTAGCAGGAGATACAGATCTAAAATCACATCTGACTGTTTCCAGATGGAATTGCCAAAGATGATTACACTTGGCTTGAGAGTAACCAAGAACATCTCAGTTCTTGCCTAGAGTACAATGACTCAGGTGGTGGTTCAATGTACTGTATAAGAGTGTACAGAATGTTGAGGTAATGGTGCCTATGGATGAACCTTGGGGCAATGTTGTGGTTGAACAAACAAAGTTGGATTGGGCTGCAATTGCAAGTCCCACTAAAAGACCTGGTCAAAGAAAGAAGTTCTCTGTATCAGTACAACCGCTCAAGTGTCAGAGATGAACCGCAAAAAGATAATCAAAGAGTTGGCAGAGAGTACTATCGCTGCAAACACAGCAAGACTCGTGATTTGTGAAAAGATCACAATCAGCAGCATGACTAGAAGGAAAATCCAAAGAATAATCAAGGTGCTCACACTCTCCATTGCTAGGCTAGGGAAGGGCATTGTGTAGATGGACCTAGAGCCTTAGGCAGGGCTCATAACCTATGAAAGTACAAGTGTACTTGCAGGCAGAGGTGACAGCAAGGAAGGTAATGATGTGGGAGACACTCACACCATGTGTTGAAGAGAGTGGTGGAATAAGCAAGAGATGCTTGACTGAGTAAGTAATGTTCTAGTAGATCCAGAGTGGAACTGAGGATAGTGGCCTCAAGAGAGACACTAATAGAACTACAGTGACCTCAAAAACCCTTTCCATACTAAGCCTGATGGCAGTGCGCTTCACGCACTGCCAAACACTGTGGGAATCTCGCTTAGCTTTGATGGAGTTATAAATAGTACATACTCTCAGCTACAAGATTGCTCCCTAGGTCATGTGATTTGGTTCACAGGCTATGAAGATATGGTCAATTCAAAACACTAATACCATGGAAAGGGTTTTTGAGCTTTTGAATTGCTGAGTAGGATCCCAGTCATATTGTAGTATAATTGCCATTGTTTGTTAGTACAAACAAAGATACACACATAAACAATATGTCTGAGTTTAAAAAAGTTCCCACACCTCTTGATTCTCAACCATCATCATGGTCAGATCTCTTTCTCTTACTCAACAAAACACCATCCTCTCTTTGCTTGATT
>JBBPRX010000816.1:0-11470 GCA_038093195.1 Boletus fagicola | reverse complement strand
CTTGCGATGCGTAGCCTACGAACATATTCTTCCGCCTTGCTAGTTAATGACTTGCTGGGGAAGGTGGAGAGGAATTCCGTGACGAGGCGCGGAGAAATCGGGGCAGGGGATTTGAGGTATGTACGTAGTGCATCGTGAAAAGAATCTCCAATGGCATGAGCAACGACGACGGCGAGAAGGATGCAAGGGGGATGCAAGCAGTGGGGGTGCGAGTACGTTGGCAAGTCGATTACCAGCTCGTCGACATCATGATCATCTTCCGAGGAAATGATGTCTGGAGAGAGGGGTTTTTCCTCAATGACCCGGAGGAACCGTGCGTACAAATTCAGAGTAGTCATGCGATCACCACTTCGCAGATGGGCAGCCATGTATGCAACCAAAGCGTCGGGAGCCCCCTTGGTCGCAGCGTAAAATGCAATTTCCTCGATGGCTTTGCGGTCATGAGGGTCCCAAGCTTGGGTTGTTTGCGGACAAATTGTTGCCAACGACTTTGAGTATCTGCGTAACTGAGGTCCAAATAGCGGCAGGAGACCCTTGTCCCGCAAGTGTGCCCAATGCTCCCAGACGCGTCGTATGTCACGCGATGAAAGAGCCTGTCGAAGTTCTACGAGACGTTGATTGAAAAACAAGATGTCTGGGTCCGGGATATCTTGGGTGCGATGAGACAGGCCACCTTGCTGCCGCTGTATGTCCTTGACAAGAAGGGATCCCGTTGCTAGAGAAGAGTCGGTCGGTCTCTCGACATCGTGCACGGCAGCGAGAACGCTGGAGGTCCTATATCCAGAAACACGAGGGGCAAGGAAGTCGAAAAGATGGACATTGCGGATTGACCTGCGGAGCATCGGCGCGGTGCTGAGGCTGGCGCGAGCGGCTTCGGGTTGTGTTGCGGAGCTATGTATTTGTTTCTGTTGTCTCCGACGCCTTAGACAACGAGCTCCGAGTCGCACTCGTCGTCACCATGGGCCACGGAAACTCCAACAAGCTATACATCACACACGCCGAGCACGCCGGCGACCTCGGTCAGCACTCAGCCTCGTCGTCGGGCTACAAAACGTGCGTGTGCTGAGTCCACCGCTACTGCATTCAGGATCCTATCAACCCTCCATTCCACAGAAAACAACAGGTCCCGCATCCCAGAGCGCAGACGCCGTTTGACTGTTGTGCTCTTTCTTTCCAGCCGTTTGAGCACCCAGTCTGTGCACGCAACAGGGACGGAACCGGTTTCGTCTTTGACCTTGTGAACATCATCCCTTGGCTAAAGCGAGTTCCCTTCTCTCTTGAGTCAACGTTCATCTTACATCCTATCTTTCAAGACAACATAACAACACAAATCCGATCACCAAAGAACCTCTCTTCCCAAACGATCTCATTAAGCTGAACTACTCACGGAAACCGTCCGGAGAAATCCACGACCCTATATCATTCAAGGTATTCAGCGAGCACTCCCACATCGTCACAATTGCAACAACTGGCAATGTATTTCTTGCCGAGAGCATCAGGGGTGGTCAAGATCTTTTGGAGGACATGCCGTTCAAGAGGTATATCCACGCAAATTCATGTTCCGTGTAAATTCTAAAGTGACAACGCCAGCGACGACGTGATCACCCTCCAAAATCCCCATGGACTCCCTCCCGAATCTCCACTTACTGGAGCCGTCACTGTGGCGATGGCTGCAAAGAATGAAGAAAAGGCAAAAACTTTCATTCCGAAAGCTGTTTCAAAGGCAAAAAAAGCTGACCCTTGTAAGCATCTCACTTCCCTCATCTTCACAGGTTCGGACCATTTCGCAGGGAACATCTCTCCATACTCCACTGGTGCACCTGGTGCTTCGCTGACGTCGACCTCTGTGGATCCTCAGACACAGTCTTCTAAGCTTCTTTGGGATGAGGAGGAACTCATGTTCGAAGAGATATCAAACCCTCCGAAGGGTAAGGGTAAAGAAAAGGATGTAGGCAAGCGCCGAGCTTATGTTCGAGTCATCACAAGTCTTGGTGGATCCCTCAACCTGGAATTATATTGTGAAAAGGTCGGGGAACCACACTTGAATGCAGTGCACTCACTCATTGTCAATAGGCCCCAAAAACTTGCTACAACTTTCTCATGCTTGCTAGAGCAGGCAAGTACGACAATTGTCTTTTCCATCGGTTACTTCCGGGGTTCATGGTGAAATAGATTCGTTGCATTTCCTCCATCCGTTGATTTTTCCTCCAGGTGCAAACTGGGGACCCAACTGGGACAGGCGCGGGGGGACAGTCATATTGGGGCACACCTTTCCGCGACGAATACGATATGAAAGGTGCCGCCAAACACGACAGCCGGGGCATTATCGCGATGGCAAACAAGGGCGCTGGCACAAATGGGTATGTGTGCGTTCAGCGGAAAGTGTTCACAGATGCTAACATCAGCACAAGGTCTCAGTGGTATATCACGTTCAGAGCGACCCCACATCTCGACAATAAGCACACCGTATTTGGCAAACTGGTCGGGGGTGAAGAGGTTTTAGATACCTTGGAAAAATCGCCTCGGAAAGAAGGAACTGAGCGGCCAGCGAAACCGGTGCGAATAACCGAAGTTGTTATGTACGTCCGATCTGTGCGCTCTTCTTTTCCGTCTGGTAACCGTGACTCAGCCACCAAGATCCATTCGAGACATACAAAACGCGTCTTGCCAAGAAACTCGCTCGACGAGCAGAGGCCTATAACGAGGAGCCACAGACTTCTCAGAAAACACCGAGTGACGATGTTAATTGGTTTGGCGTCAAGGTGGGCGCAAGTGATGGATCCACTGGTAGCACGCCCAGCGCTGGCGTCGGGAAATACCTTGGCAGTAAGAGACCCTTGGAGCAGGAAGGTGTTAACAAAGACCTACCTGTTGAAGAACCTAAAAAGAAAAAACGGTTAGGTTTTGGTGACTTTGAGGGCTGGTGATATTGGACTGATGGCAATAGCGATATCCAATTGTCCATGACTCCATAATGTCCATTGCTTACTTTACAGTTGTAGAATGATTTGTAGGGTAATAGTGACCAATAAAGATGATATGGATCTCTAATCTCCGTAAGTATGACTCGGTCAACCTGGTACTGCAACTCGCCCCATAGTATCCTGAGCATGCACCCTCGAATCGCGTTCTGTCGCCAATACTAAGCAAGCAGCCATGACAAGTAAACGCACGAGGATCACCTTCTGTTCTATAAACAACAGGTTGTTCTTTCGGTGCCGACGGCAACATTGGTCGTATTGGAGGCTCCAACTGAAATTTTGAGATGATACAACTGGTTAAGCAGAACAACAAAACTTACACTTGCAGCCTGAAGCTCAAGAAGCTCGGCCTGAACAGCATCCTCTTCCTCTAGAGTCAGCTGGTTCGCTAGCAAGTTGCCAATCTCCTGTAATGGTAAAGTAAGGGAGCATGAAATTATTCCGCTGAGTCGGGAGGGCGTACCCGCTGATACTCCCTGGCTTCATGCGTCTCTTCCATCAACCTTTCGACGCTCTCTAGGCTCATCTCGCGATGGATCTCCTTCAGCACTTCATTACCTTGTTTCAAGCCATGCAGAACTGAAGCTTCGACCAACGAGAACTCGATTGAAGAAACCTGTGCAATGGTGTTATGACGCAGACCGTAGAACGATGCGCTGTACCGACTAGCTGTTCCAGAGCTGCGAGCTGATCATCCGTCTTCAGAAGAAGGGTTTGCTGATATTTTCTTCTCCTCAGAGCTATGAGAGCGCGGTCTTTGTCACCCGCAGTAAGATGTGACTTGGCAATCTGATGTTCGCGGTCGAGGATGACTTGGATCTGCAGAACGGGATTTTTGGAATGGACATGCCAAAGCAGACACTTGAGCACACCTTTTTCTGATACTGTTTCAACTTGTCACGCTGTAATTTGAGGCTGAAAGACAGTTGAGCATCCCCAGGTGCGCAGACACTGGAACGGTGCGCACTCAAGGATTGCACGGTCTTGCGGGGTGATTTTTGGTGTAGACTGGCCTGATCCCATAGGTATCTGTAGGAGCACGAATGAGCATGTACGAGTTCCTCCCCCTGGGGTTGAACGGCGCGAACACTGTCGGGAACCTTGCCAAGGTCGCCTATTCCGGTCTACTCGGTAAGTCGCTGGTTGCCAAATTTCCCACCAAAAGTGCTTCAAGAACACCCGCAACTTCGGGTCCTCGAGGCGGATCAGTTGCCCTCTTCTGCTCAGCGCTCGGTAGCGAGGCAATGCCAGTGTCCATGCACACAGCGAATGTCTTCTCTACTCTTACGGTTATTCAAGTCCCGGAAGCTCTCTTTGCCTCCAACTCAATCTTGCCACCGGCTCTATCATGACTATATCCGTTTTTCCACCCCAGGTCAGTTCGCTCAGACAACGAGTGCGTGCCTTTCGCTTCATCTCATGTGGTGAATAGGTGGTATGGGACGAATACCTCTACATTCACCAAAGATAATCGGTGTTGCAACTTCGAGGGGCGATAGAGGGTAAGTCCCTTCACAAGGACGACATCCCTGTCGTTGAGACCTCACCCAGCCATCAAGAAGATTACCACGCGATCGCTGCTCTCTCCTTGGACCCTGAAGGTCTTCGTCTAAGCATCAAGAAGACCATCGGTACCGACTGGGAACCCGAAAGTGCCATAGATCCTATCGCCCGCCAGGTCGTATTTGTAGGCCTTTATGATGGGTATGTCAATTCAGCAAATTCCAGTCATATTTTGCAGAACACAAACAACCTGCAGGCATGGCGGTTCTACTGTCTCTCAATATCTGCGTCAGGAGTTGCATGGTTTATTCGAGTCCGTTGACAAATCTCACATTCCCGAACTATTTCTATGGATCAAGGATTTGGGTGGCTACTTTAAAAGGTTTAAAGGTGGTGCGCTCACGCCGTGGATTCACAACGCCCAAGACACTCCACCTCTTGATTTGGAGGCTCGCGCTACACAAGCATTTTTTGAAGTTGGTAAGGCGAGGTGTATTATTTGTGACGACCATACACTGATCATGTATAGACAGGCTTCTTTCCATAGAAAGTGAAGCGAAGATGTGTGGGGCAACAGCCTCAGTAGCTATACTCCACTCCCTGGACCATCCTGCTCGTCCATTTTTCTCCTCTGAGAGGCTTGCGCTCACAGTGGCGCACTGTGGGTGAGATAGAAGTCTATCGTTAGTCACTTGAGTTGACTGAATCCCCAGCGATGCTCGAGTCCTGTTATGTTCTACGAAGGGTGGTTACGTGCACCCCATGACCGAAGACCATCATCCAGATTCACGCGTTGAAGCTATTCGACTACGACGCATGATGGGCTCCGCACTAATCACTGATTCTTTCGGCGAGTCCCGGTCTGTAGCCGTTTTGCCTACGTTGTGTGGCCACTCACATGCACTCGTAGATGGATGGGGGCACTAGCGAATACAAGAGCGTGAGTTAAAAGACACGTCGTGAAAGGGTTCGCTGACCGGTACTAGTTTGGGAGACCTCAGATTCAAGCCTTTTGGTGTCACACCCGAACCCGAGGTACGCGCAAAGCTGTTGGAAGGTACGTTATGACGTTCCTGCATAACGTCTCACGGCTGAACTACTTTTCTTATTTAGGTCGGGACTGGGCGTCGATGGTTGTCGTCTCAGATGGCATCTCCTCGACTCTGTCTGATGACGAAATTGTCGACCTTACAAGAGATGCCCCTACCCCGAAGGCGGCCGCAGATCGCATTCTATCATTTGCCCAAGAGTTAGGTGCTTGGGATAATGCTACTGCGATTGTTGTGCCTCTCGCAGGATGGGGTCAAATCGGAGGACCCGACAAGACTTTTGCATTGCGAGAGTTTCGACGACAACAAGCAGGTTAGGATGCCCTTTCTCGTTATCTATCATCGCTTACACGTATCTTGCCCTTCAGTTGGAAATGAACGCCGCGAACGAATGATGTAGTTGTGAATGTTCTTCGGATCGGACTATACATACAATACATACATCAAGCTAGGTTGTTGAATCGTCATTTACCCACGAGGTCTTAGATCTGCGCTACTGCGTGTCCATCTGCGCGAGGGTCAGACCCTGCCGCCCAGACAGTCTTGCCTGACGGATCCACAATCTTCTGAATGATCTGTCCACGACCCATCATCCCTCTTCCAAAACCGGCCACGGTCCTAGCATCATGGCCCATTTCTGAAATGCAATGTTTAGCAATTCGTGATCCCTCCGAACATGTATTCACCTCTCAATTTGGCAATTGTCGCAGGAGGGATGGCGTCTTCAAAGTATACCTCGCTGTTGACAACACCAAATTCTTCGTCTTTCTCATCGTTTTCCGGAGTGCCTGCAGAAATACAGAAACGGGGTGCATCGAGGGCAGCTTGCGCTGTAAAACCGCGAAGCATGTTGAAGAGGACTTGGACGTGACCTTGTGGCTGATGTGAAAGGTTGGTGAGTAGCCAAACAGACTTATAGTCTTCCTCACCTGCATGAAACCTCCCATTACTCCATACGACAAGAAAAGTTCATCCCCTTTCAGTGCCATCGCAGGAATGATCGTGTGGTATGGGCGTTTGCCACTCTAGAGAATCCAGTGTGAGACCCAGACCTGTTGGAGTTAACACTAACAGGCTCACCTGCAAGCAGTTCGGATGCCCTTCCCTCAGGACGAATCCTGCACCTCTGTTCTGAAGGGTAAACCCACACCCCTTCGGCACGGCTTCGCGAAAGGTCAGTCGATGTTAACTCAAAAAATTGCTTTGCAGAGTACCTCCTGTACCGAAACCTGTTTCCCAAAAGGAGATGAACACGCAACGCATATCCAGAGGGTAGAGTGCATGCCGACATACCAGCGTAATTACTTTGGATATAACTGCAAGCATTTCCCCATTGATCAGCAACTAAAGGCTGGTCAATCAAATTGAATGGGTGCGTTGTTCATGCATACCGGTGAAGTAGACAGTATCCGAAGAGTTCACAGGATTTCCGCAAACGACCTTGGGATTGGCCCTCGTCGGGTCAAAGAGCTGGGCACGAGAGGCGAGATATTCCTTTCCAGGAGTTAAATCCATGTTAGTTACCAGGAAAGAACATATAACACCTTGCTTAATAACTTGTCCACAGGGACAAAGTTGAACTCGGGGTCGTTCACATAATATTGACTGTCTTTAAAAAATGTCAGTCATCCAAGGGTATCAAAATAGTTGAATGGGGGGGACTCACCGGCGAACGCGAGTCTGAGATAGAGAGAAAAGGGGATAAGCAAGAAGGTGGAGCAGAAAAGTATATGGACCGACCGCATAGCCTCAATAAGAGTGTGCAAATACTCTGCGGAATTGTGCTCTAGTTGTAGCAACGGCTTTGTCTTTCCTTGTGCTTGAATCTGCTCCAGGATGCCAAGAGCGAGAAGTGCGGTAATACCTAGACGGCGTTTGAGTCCAAAGCATATCTACCAGGAAGTAATATCACCTTGGCCATTAGGAGGACACTGTAATGTAATGAGACGGTCCAGCATGGATCAGCGATGTGAAATGCATCTTACCTCGTAGACCGTGACCTCTCCAGCATACGTATATTTGATAGGCTCGACAAAAGAGGTCTTATGAGCAGCAAGATCCTCGAGTTCCATTACACCACCCTTGCTTTTGATGAGATCAACGATGGCATTAGCGACACGACCCTTGTAAAATCCATCTTTGCCGTGTTCAGCGAGCCCTCGGAAAGTATGGGCGAGGTTGGGGAATTTCTTGATTTGCCCTGGGAGTGGCGCTTTCCCATTGAGAAGCATCTCGTCACCGTTGGGAGACGCATGTTGAATGAGCTTTTCAGAGCGTTGCCACTATACGGAAGACATCAGCTTGAGTAAAGTACTTGTCTGCCATCTAATCGTACATTGAAACTGTGGATCTCTGAGACTGGAACCCTGAAGGAAATGAAACATAAGGTGAGTGAGAGGACAGGTAAATATTTCGGTGTACCCTTCTTCTGCGAGTCTGATGGCTGGCGCCAGAACGTCTGCGATTGATACCTTCTGCGAACCGAACTGCTCGACGGTGTCAACCCAGGCGGCCGCAGCACCTAATCATGCCTTACTAGTGTAGCAAGAAGCGACAAGGGAATAAACCGTACCAGGAACAGTTACAGAGTTAAGGTCCGTAAGAGGGATTTGACTACCGTTGATTCCGCGTTGCCTCATGTAGTCCAGGGTAAGCTTCGCAGGTGAACGTCCTGAACCATTCAAAGCTTTGACGGTCTTGGTCTGTGCATCGTAGAAGAGGCAAAATGCGTCGCTTGAAGGAGGTTGAGAGCCCGCACGGGATGAGAGCATTATACATACCCTCCGATACCACAACAGCTGGGCTCTGTGACATTCAATGCAGCGGAAGTGGCTACGGCCGCATCGGCTGAGGTTCCGAGGGATTAAGAGGAATATTGAGATTACGGACATTAACCGACAGTATTGATATAGTACCTGCATTTCCACCTTTCCGCAGAATTTCTAGCCCTGCTTCGGCGGCCAGAGGTTGCGAACAGGCCACGACCCCCTTCGTGCCATAAACCTGAGATCTGCGGCTGGCGAAGCGCTGATAGATGAGCTCCGGCTGATTTACTTTGTTCCAATCAAAGCTAAGGGAAGACATTGGGGAGATAATCTGCAAGAATGATCAACCAGCATTGCCCGGGCACTGCGAGTGTTTTATAAGTATAATCCCCCGCACGGACGACCGTGTCCTACCGCTGAAGTTCCCGCTCCGTTTCTCATAGACGGGCTGGTCACCAGACTGGCTCCGTTTCACGTGGACGAGTTTGTACTATTTAGTACTCATTGATCTCCCATGTCGCTCGGGGCACATCTCCAATCAAAATCGGCTGAATATCAGAAGCTACAAGGCGATCTCGCCGTCTTTGTCGACAAGAGGACACGACTCGATACACAATTGTCTGAAAATGAGACGGTCAAAAAGGTACGTATGCCCTTCTCGCCCCTTGCCAAACACTCACTCGTGCTACTTCTAGGAGTTTGCAAACCTCACCCCAAACAACACGATATTCAAGCTCGTTGGGCCCGTCCTCGTGCCCCAAGACCGCACGGAAGCCCGCACGAATGTAGAGACACGGCTGGATTTCATTCGAAGCGAGATGTGCGTCTGTAGGACACCTCTATCACATCTGTCTAACTAGCAACGTAGGAAGCGTGTCGATACTCAGATCAAGGATGCGGAAGAGCAGTTGGAGAAAAAGAAACTTGAAGTATGTCGCCCACTCAGTTGATTTCTTGTTGCTCATGCGCACTAGCTTGTCGATCTCCAAGCACAACTACCTGCACCCACTGCTGCAGCATCAAGTTGACTGGTGAAATTAACCTGTATACATATATACTTCACAGTCCACTCGCATCCAAGCTGACAGGTTTTTATCATAGACAACCCAATCGCGTCGTCGTGGCTGGCACGCGATTTTGTGATCACTCGTCGATTTGGATCATGTGCCCAAATATCATGCCGCCGACCTCGTCATGAAACAACGTTTGGACTGTGGAATTAGTGTCTTGGACCAAAATGATCCGACGGCTTCCTTTGAATTTCACATTTCGCTCGTCACGCGCGCGGCGTACCGTCGAAGGGTCCAAAAAATATAAGTGAAAACATCCTGAGTGTCTTCAAGGATGAGAACACCGGCCGTATGCGAGCTAATCACTCGGGGTCTGGAAATTAACAGATGCAAGGGAAAAGAAGAATGCCAATATTCGTGCGACAAATCGCTGTCGGTCCGCCACAACAGTTCAAACGACAGTGCCCATCAGCTTTCCGTTCTTGGTTTGGGTGCCAAGCGGTTCCTACCACCTGGGAAGTGTACCAGCGAGGCACCACAAACCTGGAGTCATCGACTGCTTACGCAGATCTCCAGAAGTGAAAATTTGCATCATATAGGCATAAAATCGGCGAAGTTTGGACAGAAAGTCGTTTGCTATGAGTCGATGATGGGATAGGCTGAATTATTTCTCAAGCATCTGGTATATCAACAGAACCGTGTCGACTAGAAGAGCTCACCCCAAGGGGTCTAAGTGTGAGTCCTGACAAAACATTGTGCCATGCGATGTAGTCCATCCACGCCGTCGCGGAACCTGGATGCCATAGCAGTTTAATATACGCTGCCTATGGGTCATCAAGTTAGTAATACACTCGTCGGGCTTGTTAATAATCAACATCAGTCACTAACGCACTACAATTGTGAGGCGGGTTCAGCATGCGCCAGTTCGCGCACAGTTTCCGGGCTAGTGATAATTTTCTCGAGCTTGAAGCGTTTACGAGCAGATATAGGAGGACAGTTGCGAATCAACACCTTGTCCTGAAGACGTAGTACTAAGAGTACATCAGCAAGTCCACGCGTGCTCTCCTCCAAGGGCGTACCGTTGTCCTCGTCGTGCGTAAGAATTTTTGTGGTTCGCTCGATGCGCTTGAGAGAGTTAGGTCAAATACGCAAGTTCTTTGGTTGTGCACTCACCTTGCCAGTTATTTTGTGAATAACATTCCTATATACCGTCACGGTCGCCGTTTTGTTCATACAACCGACCTTGGTGACAATTCCAGTGAAGGCCATGGGCGGCATCTTGAATTGGATGTGGAAGTCGTCAACACATGTGCAGGTCTTGCACCATTTACTAATGTACAAGCGCGAGACAAACTTTCCTCATTTGAGACAGGCACACTAAGTCCAGGCTTGTAAGTGCCAGTGTAGCGTAGTGGTAATAAACTTGTGAATTGTTCAGATTCAGGCAACAACTAATTAGTACTTGGATATTAGATCAATGACGCATAAAATGTATAGATAAACGTTGCTTGTTATTTTTTCAACGAAGATGTGTAGCAACTTTATAAAAAAAGGAAGCGGTTTCGATACGTTCCCTGGTGAGCGCTTGAGCTTGTTCCTGGGGAGAAAGAAACCTGTTACAGCAATAAATTAAACTACATAGCTGCGATAAACTTCTCGTTGCTCTCTGCGGAGGGTCAATGTAGCTCATCTAAGCAGACATCTTCTTTGATGGCCGTGGGGGTGCAAATTTGGACTTGGATCGGATTGCCGGCCCGTAGATTGACAAAATAAATGGTGCGGGAGTCATCGCAAGTGCGATAAAACCGACGAGAGAGGACGCCCATTGTGGTCCGAGTTTTGCGTACATCTGAGATGAAAATAACTTGTGTTGTAGTGAGCACAGAAGTACCCGGACCTGGCACCACACCTACCGGAAAACCGGCGCCAAAAGTGCTGCGGACGACAGTAGTCGCGGCAAGTGCAGACGCGGAGACAAAGAGATACACATCAATGATGTAGTTTATTAACGCCAGCTACGTAGTGACGTCAAAGTGCGGCGATGGACACATGTATGGCTGAAACTCACGAATATCCAACATATACTAAAGCCCAGGACCAACGCAGAAGTCAACGGAACCCAAATGGATATGCTAGGGAACGATGTCCATCTGTGTCCAATT
>JBBPRX010000815.1:0-11475 GCA_038093195.1 Boletus fagicola | reverse complement strand
GGCTGGCTGTGGTGTGTAGTCGACGCTGAGCTGCCGTCCGTGTGTGTACCCCAGCGGTGGCTTGAACCTTAATTCATGTGCTGTTATAGCCATTCACACGCCACATTTCCCTCAAGCGATGACACTGACCCGCACACTGTTCGAGGCGGCGTGCAAAGCGTTTGTCCAACACCGACATGATTGGGTTTGGGTAGAACACGCTGTGTCACCCGGCTTTGGCTACATGTGCCGAACGATTTCGCTTCAGAAGAGCTCAGCCACCAGCGACCCACCCGAGGTCGCTGATGACCCTGCAGCCGCGATGTCCCCGCCCGACCACCTCACCTGCCACCAATCCGTCGTGTTCTCTCCGACCTTCCAAGTTCCGACCTTTTATTTTTCTGTGTATGACTCCAGTGCGTGAGACATCTAGTCACCGCTTCCTCGCTACATCACCCTCTCAGCTGGTTCACCCGTCGGCCTTTCGGAAATCATGCACACTTCCTTGCTTCGCAAGCATATTACCGATGGCATGGAGGTGACTGCCTTCTCGATAGGCGACCCGGCCTCAAATTTTCCGCTTCTCTCATTCGGTGATCATCCTTCTCTTGGTTCACAGTATTGGTACCTGCATCCATGTGAGACAGGTCCTGCCGTTGAAGAGATGCTGGCAGCCTGGTCGGACGCAGGCTCGCAGGACTTGGCCCGACACGTGCGGTGGTTGGAAGCGTGGTTCCTAGTGCTTAGTTGTGTTGTAGACCTTGGGGGATAAGTCGGATACATACTCGCCCGGATGTACAGCGCAATTCACGTACACGAGGTGAATATGCTACGTACATACC
This sequence comes from Boletus fagicola, assembly GCA_038093195.1. Classification (NCBI taxonomy): domain Eukaryota; kingdom Fungi; phylum Basidiomycota; class Agaricomycetes; order Boletales; family Boletaceae; genus Boletus; species Boletus fagicola. The sequence continues at coordinate 10,654 of JBBPRX010000815.1, read as the reverse complement.
TGTAATCCGTCAGACAATGGCAACCCTATCAGTTTTCATTTCACGCAGTCTAATCAAGAGACATTTATGTACTGTTGGGCGACCACACAGACACGGTCAAAATATCGGTGTGATATTGTGACACCAGGGCGATACAATCGATTGAAGGTCACCGGTACTTGTGCCGAGCTTATTACTACGATCCAGCGCAGAACATATCGCCACCGCCCTGGCGTGGGACCAGACGAACCTCAGACGGAGCTGAAACGTTGATATCGAGCAAATATTTGGGACGTCGTGACGTGATAGTGCACGTCGCTCAGCGCTCAGCGCGGCTTAGTCGGATCGTACTATTTTATTCCATAAATTTGCCCGCAAACGGTACAGCCTGGTACAGCCTGGTTACAGCCCCGGGTTGCACGTTCGCCGTTCGCCATCTTTTCATCAGTAGCGGCGCTGGAAACTCGTGTAATTGTACATACTTACAAGCAGTGTTTTTACACGAATACGCTCATGTTGTCGTGATCGGCGGAATGAACGATCGATAGATGTGACTCGCTTGCAGAGAAACAGGAAGGTTGGCGCAATACGCCTACCAGTTGTGGGACCACAAAAAGTCACGTGACCTGAAGCACCAGGCTCGGTGATGTAGACTCGTTCGTGCATGTGTGCATTTTTATTCCTTAACTGCGAAGATATCCCCTCCTTTGATTTCGCCTGAGTATCTACACTCGCTCCTGTAGTTTTAAGCACTTGTGGTTTCATTATCACCCCGAGCTAACTTCACCGCATCACCCGACCTTATATAATACTGGAAGCGTAGTTGGCCAAATAAATCCATCATTCGGGAATCAGACCACCTTTGACCCAACAAGCACGACACGGTCGTATGTAAGTGGAAGGACCATGTGTTGCTGGGCGCCACTATCAGTGGGATCCGGCTCACTACGGCAATCACGATTAATTGGAGGCTTCTTGATTTGTTCGCGGGGTCGCGGACAAAACCCTGGGAATCGGGGGGAACGTTCGATTTCATCTCTCGCGGAGTGTGCCGACAATATTTGTTGCATGTCTTAAAGCTTTTGTGAGCTATGATCCTGACAACACGTCTCGCCTCTTTCTCTCTTCCTGCTAGGCTATTCTCATCATTCTCTCGCACTATGGTACGTTCTCTCCCCCCCTCTTCCGATGACACTCCAACACCCCACACGCAGTCCGCCCACGAAGCCGTCATCGTCGCTGCATCCAGAACACCCGTCGGATCGCTTAATGGATCGCTTAAGACCTTGACTGCTCCACAGCTCGGTGTGGTCGCCCTCAAGCATGCCTTCCAGCAATCAAATGTTGACCCCGCAGAAGCAGAGGAAATCTACTTTGGCAATGTCGTTCAGGCCGGCGTCGGTCAATCTCCAGCACGCCAGGTCGCTCTCGGTGCCGGCATGAAGACTGCTTCAGATGCGACGACCATCAACAAGGTCTGCGCGAGTGGCTTGAAATCCATCATGCTCGCTGCCCAGAGCATCGAGTCTGGGTACAAAAATGTCGTCGTTGCTGGCGGTATGGAGAGCATGAGTAACGCACCGTGCGTTGCATCTCTATCTATTCCACCCGCCGCTCATCTGTGCACTAACAGCTTCCTCTTGCCCCGGACGAATCCCCTCTTCGGCAAGTTCGAGACGAAAGACTCCCTCGAAATCGACGGTCTCTGGGACGTCTACAACAACTTTGCTATGGGGAACTGTGGTGAAGTTGCTGCCGAGAAGCATGGCATCACCCGGGAGTTGATGGACGCACGCGCCATAGCATCATACAAGCGCGCTGATAGGGCCTGGAAGGAGGGTGTATTCAACAACGAGATCGCCCCTGTAACAATCAAGGGAAAGAAAGGTGATACCATAGTGGCGGAGGATGAAGAATACAAGAAAGTTATCTTTGACAAGATTCCCTCACTCAAGTCTGCGTTCAAGCCTGGCGGCTCGATAACAGCAGCCAACTCATCTACCTTGAATGATGGTGCCTCGGCGTTGATCCTCATGTCCGCCGAGAAGGCCAAGGAACTGGGCGTAAAACCACTCGCCAAGGTTGTCTGTATGTTTAATCTAACCCATCTATCAACCAATCGATCACTGATCCCTGGCAAATCAGCGTACGCTGATGCGGGTGTTGACCCGATTGATTTCCCCCTCGCTCCTACTGTCGCTCTGCCTCAAGCTCTGAAGAGGGCTAACTTGACTGTGGATGACATTGCACGATTCGAAATAAACGAGGCTTTCGCAGTCGTCGTTTGTCTTGCAGAGAAGTTGCTTCAGCTCGACCATGCAAAAATCAATGTTGATGGGTAAGCAACCGTGATGATTCGATTGCTATGGTCACAGATTGAGAGCTCATTTAGTGGTGCTGTCTCACTTGGTCATGCTATCGGAAACTCGGGAGCTCGGATCGTTGTTTCACTCGTACACGGCCTGAAAACCGGTGAATACGGTGCGGCCGGTATTTGCAATGGAGTAAGTCGATGCGCTCTATCCTAGCCAGTCTCTGATCTCGTTCCCAGGGTGGTGCTGCATCGGCTCTTGTGATCCAGAAGCTGTGAAGGGGATGTACTGTTGTACGACACTTGATGAATAATCATATTTTTTTCATTAGAGCTCACTCAAAAAATCTCCATCCTAATCTACGCTATTTTGTTTGAGGTATGTGAGGAAATAGCACCTCTTCAAGCCCCTTCCAAGCCCCTCCCAGGCCCATGTGCTCACGCTAAAAATGTTTACATCCTTATCTTTCCGTTGGATTCCGTTGGTTGACGTCTGCGCGCCAATCGTTATCGATTCAGTGGCAGGCTCCACACCGGTGTTGTCAATGTGTCGTGCGAGATCATAGTCACGAGCACCTCAGAGGATAAGAACTGGCTTGATAGCTATCTTGAGGTGGTGTGCCTACGTTCCCAATGTCTTCCGAGCCTGGCGCGATGAAGAACTTCAAGGAGTTCGAGAAAAATTCTCAACTTCCTGAACATCTCGAGAAGGTCGATTCAGGCTATTTCGGTGCAACAGACGGAGATGAGGCCTTGCAACTTGTCGGCGCTGAAGCCAAGGAACATTTCAGCGACGAGTATAACAAGAGGCTTCGAAGGAAATTGGTATGTAAATTCGGGGCGCTTTCAATGTCGGTTGTGGATTGGTTGTCAACAATACATGGATTATAGGACCTCGTCATCCCAACGATATCTGCGGCAGTTTACTTCACTCAATTCCTGTGTGTCCCACCACACGATTTCTCCGCCGCAAGCACTCACTTGCTTACGTCTAGCGATAAGACTGCTCTGAATTACGCAAGGCGAGAAATAGTATAAAATCCAACTAATCTCATACTAAGTTTTCACAGTATCATGGGCTTTCCCATCGTGGGCCAGGTGAAACAAGACTTTGGCGGGTGTCACATCTTTTGGCTTATCTTCCTTGCAGAACTACAACCTGGTATCCATGGCCTTTTATCTCGGTAAAGTTGATCATTTTGTCTGGGCTTCCGTCTGACGGATGACAGGATACCTGTTCTGGGAGTTTCCTACTGTGTATATTTCCCAGAAATTAAGATTGGCCAAGTATCTCGGTGAGGATGCTGTCCGTCGGTCAAGAAGTAATTGTTGATAGCGTCCAAGGCGTCAACATCGTTCTCTGGGGAACGCTGCTCATGCTGCACGCAACTACCAACAATTTCGGGGCTTTCTTTGCCTTGCGTTTCCTTCTTGGTATATCGATTTATCGCTATTTTCAATACTGCAGGTTAATTAACATCGTTTCAGGCATGTGCGAGTCTTGCGTGGCCCCCTCCTTGGTTTTGATTATCTCCATGTTCTACAAGAAGGACGAACAGGTTCGCTGAGATCCCCAAGGCTCTGTGAGCACACGACTCATGACCTGTCTAGGCCACTAGGATTTCTTGGTTTTATGTTATGGTTAGGGCATCACATACTAAATCCGTAGACATTCATTCCCATTCCCACAGAATGGCCTCACATGGGTCTTTGGAGGTTTTGTTGCTTACGTTAGTCGAGTGTATGGCATCCGGCGACTTTGCTCACGACAACGTTACAGGGCATTTCATACTACGACGGCAAAGCTATTTCGACATACAAGATCATTTTTCTGTTCCTGGGCGGGTTGGCGATCGTCGTCGGAATCGTTGTTTTGATTTGGCTTCCAGATTCTCCTGTCCATGCCCAAATACTGAGCAAAGAGGAGCGAATCGCTGCTTTGGAACGTGTTCGTAATGATCAAGTAGGGACAGAAAACAAGACTATTAAGAAGGAACAAATCAAGGAGGCCCTTACCGACATCAGGACTTGGTTGATGGTATTGACGACGATGCTCAGTATGTGTGTTGTGACACCTCCTATCGCACGATTGACACATTGCAGCGAGTATTCCCAATGGCGCGCTGAGTAACTGTAGGGTGGTCCGTGACGGTCGACGTCGATAGAGTGCTGACTTCTGTTGCTTTACCAGTCAGCAACATTGTCATCAAGAGCTACGGATATACGTATGTCACCATAAAAGCAACGAATCAACCAGAGATTTGAATTGATGGGTCTAGATCAAAGCAAACGTTGATTCTCGCTACGCCCACAGGCGCCCTCTTATCCATAATGATCCTGTTTTGCGGTTGGTATTCAGACAAGAAGGTACGGCTTACGCATCTTCTATTGGTGTCACCGTGGTTAATTATCCCACCCAGAGCGAGCGAATGACACCCATCGCCATCGCTTTGGTACCTACTATCGTCGGTGCAGGTGAGCAACAACGTTATGGTAGCTATTTTTTCCCTGATGCTATCTGTCTACCAGGGATCATGATTGGGCTGCAAGGCACCGGGCACCAGGGCCAAGACCAGGGCGTGCTTTTATTTGGTACACATTAAGTTCTTCTCACGTTGCACGTTTGCTGACCCGACACCCAGCATCCTACTTGACGGGAACGTTTGGTAGCGCCTTGTCGACCATCTATGCCTATAATGCCAGTAACACAGCGGGTCATACCAAAAAGGTCGGTCACCCATTTCTTTCCCGTTCGTTCTGATGGGCCCTTATCGCGTCAAAAGGTTACGATAAATGCGATGACAATGGCGACCTTCAGTTTGGGCAACATCATCGGCACGGAGATTTTTCAACCGAAGGACGCCCCTGCATACATTCCGGGTAAGACTGCAATCATGGTACTCTTGATCGTGCAGCTCTTCGTGTCGTACACCCTCCGTTGGATCAACGTACGTTTGAACAAACAACGCCAGAAGAAGCTGGCGGAGGCAAAGGCACTTCATGGATGGAGTGATGCGGATGTCCAGCGGGAAAGGGAACGACATGCGTTTGCCGATCTGACGGACAAACAGTGAGTGGCGTTATATGTCAGCTTCTGGATGGGAATTTGATGGGAGTTTTTCTTAAAAGGAATTTGTTCTTCGTATACACGGCATAGTGTCATGTGTCGACTGATTAGGTGTAATAGTACACACGGTAACTTGAAGTCTAGGAATCAGAGCTCTGAACGCTGTTCTCACGAAATTCGTTGATCATAAGTCATTCATCATCCAGTCTATGAAACTTTATCACAACGTGAATTGCACGAGAGCCGAGGTAGCGTGGATTCGGCGTAGATAAAGCCTGACCCACATAACGTTTTCTCACCGGCACCATTACGCTCTCCCTCCCTCTCCCTCCCACCAACCACTCAATCTGGATTCCCAAGCTTGTTCAGCTTTCGTCTGTAACGAAAGGGGTTGAGTCGCTGCTCAACGAGGCTCAAGAACATGCCCTACCTTGGACGGTCTTCAGATATTCACGAACGACCTTCGGTGCATCCTCCACGAGCGAATCCTCGGGTTCCCATGTAGCCTCGTCCTCAGGATATCCCTCCCAAAAGACATGAAACTCTCGTACACCGTCCACCACCCGATGACCTTTGATAGCGTCCACAACGTACTTCTCCAGAACTTCCGCCTCAGCCTCCTCCTGAGATTTGATACGAAGAACAACCCGGGATTTGTGTGACCAGGCCCTCGGGAGTCGCGGCTTGCCCAGTGTTCCATTTGGTCCAAATGGACGACCCATAGATATATTGGTGCACTTGCGGATATATTTGTCCAATTCGCATAGCGTGTGCTCGATGTCACAGAGCATCATGGGAAGGTGGTCGGGACCAAGGCCATTGAAATTGATACCCAAACGCGCAAAGTGTTCGTACTGGGTGATCTGCATCCATCGAACAATGTCAACTTCCACCGCGCGGGGGATGGATGCGCTGAAGCACCTCTGTAGCCCCCTCCTGGACCCGATACCCATTATAACAAAGTCATACTCGGAAAAGTTAACGACGTCGGAATAGGACAAGTTCAGAACCAGTTGATAAGCGGTAAAATCGCCAACGCTTTTGAACGTCCGCAGGTAGTCAAAGACGTCTGCCATATACTTTGCGTCTCGCAGCTGGGCGGGCAATTCTCGCATTAGGACCTCCAAGAATGCTAGGTGATTCATGAAATTTTCTGCAAAGCCCAGCTCGGGTGCTGGTTTCTGATATGCTCCTGTGTAGATGGCGATTCCCTTGTCGTACAAGCCACGGAGGACCCTCTGGTAATCGGCGCGCTTATAGTCCTTCCAGGTGAATGGTTTGATGTTATCGCGCAAGGTTTCGTACGTCCTAATATTGGTGTACGTGCTGAAGAGCACGATGCGGAACGTGATTTCCTCGCGTCGCTGAGGACCCTTTTCGATGACTTCCGCAACGATATACTGACTAACCCGGTCGAGCACCCGGAAGGTATTGCAAAACTTGTAGTTTGCAAGAGTGGAATCCTTCGTCCAGCTATTGCAACGTGTCAGACGCGAAATTGCAATGCCTTTGGTTATGGCTATACTTACGGAGGAGGGAGACCCGCGCGACGCTTTTCGTCGATGGCATGCCTTTCAGCTGCCAACCGCCAAAAAGTGTCAAACACTGGGGTTGGTTTGTATTCTACGTCGCGGAGGGTGATCGTCACTGGGGGAGTCGCGTCGGCGAAATGGATTTCAGACCGCGTCTTGGAACGTTTGCTACATCTTGACGCGTTACCATCTTCGAGGGCAGCAGCACTACGTTTCACTGGCATGGATGATGTGACGTGTAGGAACCTGTTTGGACGCGTCCAGTCAGTCAGAGCACGCGTATAATGTGGGGATGGTCCTACAGAACGAGCTGTCAGTATGTTTCACAAAAAAAATGAAATGTCAAACTGTGCTAAGCGAAGGAACGCGGAGCCAACGCTAAAGTATTACTATTATAGTAGGTGTACGTAAAGTTCCATGCAAAGATGGAAAGATGTCGGCATCCACCTTGAACCAAGCTCATCGAGCGACATGAGATAGAACCTCACCAGCGACGGGACAGAATGGACAGACAAGATAAACATCAATTTGTCCAACAATACGTTGAACGACAGAAAGCCTATTTACCCACGTACGCCACCGTCGAGCACCTTTTGAACGAACGCCATGGAACGCCATCCAAGCTGCTACGGAGTGATGAATTTGGATTCGAGACCCCTGTTCTCCGTCCACGGGTGCCAGAGAATGTTAGAGCCGCTCAATCCCAGCCCACGGTGCAGAGCAAGTCGCGAACGCACGGTGTCGAACCGGGTGCACCCCCAAACCAGGGCCCTGGACCACCTCTCGCTCCGCCTGGGGAGGCATCATCGGAACTTCAACACCCCGCTCTGGGCAAGAAGGACAAGCCGAGATCCAAACGGAAGAAAGCCTCGACCCCAATCGACACCGATAACGAACGTGCGGCCAGTAGGTCACTCTCACGTGTTTTGTACCATTATAAATTCCTTTGGATGACTTGGTGTTGAATACACGTAGGACTAGCGGATCGCCGAGAGCGCAAGAGGAAGAAGCGCGCCATCGTAAATCCTCCACAGAAGCACGACGAAGATGTCGTGCCTACCGCAGCCCCCAAAAAAGGAAGAGCGAACGGCCAGAAGACGAAGAAGCCTACCGCGTTGGCGCTTTTGTACGGATTTTCCGCTACGAACGTCACAAAGGACAGGCTCACGGTTGGTTCAAGTTCAATGAATGTTGTGTTCCGTGTGCTTATGTACTCAAAAGCTGAAGCCAGCGCCTTCCCTTGGTGTTTTCAGCAAGGGGAGAGCATCGGCGAAAAAGAAAGCAACCGCAACGGGGAAGAATTGTAAGTATCCTATTGTTGTGGTCCAGAATGCAGCGCTCAAGGACTCAGCATCGAGGAACGAGCTTTTCTCCGAATCTGCGTTTTTGAACAAGCCGAGTGAGCGGGTTGCCGACCATTCAAAGATCGACGATGATTCGGATGATAGTTCGGTTTCCTCGCTTTCTAACCACCCCACTGCCCAGGCCATGCGTACTACGAACAATGCAAAGAAGGGTCGAGGCAAATGTACCGAAACTCCCGCTGTAAAAACACCACAAGCATCGACTCGAACAGCAGCTGAATCAGAGGTCTGGGACATCGAACTGCAGAGCAAGCTTCCCTCTTCTGTGCGCGATGTTTCGAGCGAGCTCGGAACAAAGGATTCTGTTCCTGTCGTCCTCGACCTCCGTGGGGCCGAGTGGGCTGCTTCTATCAATGTGGCAGAGGAACATCCGGAACGCCGCAACAAAACCCGGACTCCGAGCTTGTCTGTTACCCGAAGTCGATCAGGACATTCCGTAGTCTGCGGTTCCCCACTGGCTATTTCGGATAAACGTGATGAGCTTAGCATTCGCCATGCTGTGGATGCACCATCGATTCATCCTTCCCACTCGGCGTCTCAGGTAGGGCGCCGTGCTGCTGACACCCAACCACCCGATTTGCCCCAAGTAGCATCCAAGTATTTCATTGAACCCAAGCCAGCTCCGGTCCAGGAGTTCGCGGCAGATTCGCTACAGACACCAAGATCGAATGATGGTATCGATGCACCTGGTTCCCAAATCCCTGGTCGAGGCGCCGAGGACGCGGCGTTGGATGTACACACGATACACGGAGTGGCTTCACCGATCAACTCGCTGATCAGTGTTCCGCAGCCCATGGTAGAGCTTCAAACCTGGTACGACATAGCTCCACTCGAGTTCTCGAGCGACGTTTCCCCGTACGAGGATTGCTACGGACGCGTGGATGTGCCCTGGGAACCCTTGGTAGGATCATGTCGTGGCTATCTCGAGCCTTCTGTCGTGGAGACCCAAGGTGATCGATCGATCAGTGCCATGGAGCATTACTATCCTCACCAATGCACGACCTGGGATTGGTGCCGACCTTGGTATCACTCAGTTGGTTTAGCCACTGATGACGTAGAGGGTATTCCCGTGGACGATTTCGAAGGGCCGGAAGATCCGTTGGCGCAGGAATGCGACGACCTCGGAGCGCGGGGATCGGGGTTCGAACCTTATTATTTCGATACACAGGCCGAGTACTACGATCCTGGAGAAGGACAGTTTTCTGAGCAGTGGTTTTGTATGGCCGAGACTGGACAAGATTATCCCGAGTACGAGGATGAAGCCGTCGATGGGTCGATTTGTTACAGCGAAGAAAGCTTGCGCGATGGAGAGTCGGGAGAGGACGTGCCAGGTTTTCTGGAGGGACGAGCACTGTTACAAGGTGTCCCAGACAGGTCACGGTATGTCGAGTTGTCGGGACTGGTTCAAGCAGAGATGGACGTTGCAAGCCGACTCCGGGATCACTGGCGCCCACTGCGGCTTTGAAAGACAAGTAGTTGTAAATTGGTGGGGCATGGGTACAGTACAGATTGCAAGTCAGACAGCGAGCTAGACAAGTACAAAAAAGCTACATTCTATGGATGACCCTTCCGCGGTGGTCGATTTCTCTACCGTGCTCATCGAGATAGCGCCCGCTATCAACGGCGCCAAAGCACCAAGGCCCTGTGCGGGTGGAGTTGCTCCTGTGGGGTCTGGAGTCATCTCTGAAGCCAGAGAATGAATTAAAGGAGTTATGGCGCCTGCGATGTTCGTCTCTGTGGAGGTGGTGCTGAGGCTGATGATAGTGAGAAGGGTGATGGTCGGGATAATCCATGCCAAAGAAGTGGCGAATGCGATCGCCGACAGATGGGGTGCGCTCGCGCGGTGTGTGATAGCCATGGCCATAAGATTGGGGGTGGGCATGAGAGTGGTGGGAATGTTGCGGGTGGGGATAGTGGGGGAGTTGATGAGCAGACTGGGAGGGGTGGCGATGGGTAGAGCGTGAGCGCTGCCGATGTTCGGGATGATGATGGCCCGATTCCTGTCAGAGCAGGTGAGGGGGGACGCAAGAAAAAGAAGAAGAAGAGACATACGCTGTGGGCGTAGCCTATGTTGGGTGGATATACAGCATGGTCGTGGTGGCCAGAGTGGCTGTGAGCGCGATGATGGGAGTGTCTGCTGGTGCTCCTCGGACGAGGAGGGGGCACGACGGTGAGGTGCTGGGCGTGTGCGTAGGGGGAGTGGGAGTGGGCGGAGTATGGGGAGGAGGAGTAGGCAGATTGAGAATGTGATGATGGGAATGGATAAGCCATGGTATACGAAGCGATAAATATTGATCCGATCATATATACCTCCATCGGGTCGGGACTCGGATCCGCTTGTGCTTGCACGATGAATCGAGCTGGCTGGTCGCGCATCTTCGTCCGTCTCCAGCACGACAAG
>JBBPRX010000814.1:0-11489 GCA_038093195.1 Boletus fagicola | reverse complement strand
CTAGACAACTGAAGTGGATTCATTCCTTGTTCTCAGAAATGAGATATAACATCCCCATATTTCCGCTTTATGCTGATAATCAAGGAGCCATATTTTTGGCTACCAATCCTGCTCAGAAAGGACGCACAAAACACATTGCTATCCCTTATCATTTCATTCGGGAATGCATCGAAGACGGTTTCGTCAAACTCTACTATATTCCTACAGGAGATCAGCTTGCAGATATGTTCACCAAGAACATGACATGGCAACGCTTCGAGGATAATTGCAAACGGATTGCTTTATCCAGCTTCCCTGAAAAGAAGTCATAGGATGGAGTGAGTTATTGTCCTCTCCTAGTGACTTAAGGGAATATTCAAGTGAAGGGGAGTATCGAAACTATGGTATTCTTATTCTGAATTTCCATATTCCATAACCATAGTTACTGTATCTTATTATTCCGCTATTCATATTCTTTAAGTTCTAGACTTACTTTACTTCATACAAGTCTAGATCATGATGTCATACCCTTGACCCTTACGGTCTAGACACTACGTCATACCCTTTATCCAGTGTATAGGGTATTACTATACATAGTACTGTACATCATATGATAGTTTATCGTCCAATAGCCCTTTAGGGTACAAGGGCATTACCTAGTTAGTGTTAGACCCAGCTTGGTCTGTGCACCTTTCTGTATCGTATATAAAGGGTCATTCCTGCACCCCAATATGATAAGGCTCTTCACTAGATCCCTCACAGTTCTATCAGTGCTCTCTTGAGGCCACCATCCTCAATTTGTTGTTACCCTCCTCAGATCTACTAGAACACCTTTACTTGCTCTGTCAAGCATCTCTTGCTCATTCCACCACTCTCAACTACCATATGGTGTAAGCATCTCCTACATCATTACTTCCTTGCTGTCACCTCTGCCTGGAGTACCTTCATACTTTGAACCCTGACCCTGGCTACTTGCAGACATGGAGTCAGATGCAGCCAAGTTACCAAAGTAAGTATAAATTTATGAAGCTCATAGATCAGCTACCAACAGGGTCCAAATGGCACTGTGAGCTTGTGCATGTCCATGGCAATGATGAAACTCACGAAGTGGACCAAGATCCAGGCAATGACGGAGCTAACAGGGGCAATGACGAAGAACTCGAGTTTTGGCTGCACGATTCTATTGTGTTACGATTGGGTACACTTTTTCTTAAAGCAGCTCCCCTTCACCTCCCTTTCCAGAATCCCGATCCCCAACGGAGAACCATCACCCCTTGACACTACTCTGGAAGAACCACCATAGATCCCCTGTGGCTCCCTCCTTGACAACTACCCCCAGTAGTCTTCCCTCGGACCCTCACTGGATCCCTCTCCACGATCCCTGTCCATCCGGACTCCTCTCCTCAGATCCCCAACCTCACCCGAGTGCTGTTCCCCCACAGCCTCCCTTGACGCTGTACCCACAGCATCATTGATCCTAACCTTCCCAGAGTCATCGCCTAGATGATCCTATCCTTCCCGAAGGCTATCCCTCTGCCTTCATGATCCTGGTTCACCCGAGAGCTGGTCCTTCACAGCCTCTCTTCCAGTTTCACCCTTCCCCTTCATGTGACCTCTGACGCATAGCCTCATGCCCCTTTGTGACACAACGTGTCCTCCCTGCCTTGACACGACCTCGTGACCATTCACATGACATGTCTTCCCTGACACACCCCACGTGACTTCTTGTGACACGACGCATCACCACTGCCTCATCCCTCAACATGACACCTTGTGATCTGCCACTACGCAATGTGTCTTCCTGACACATACCACGTGACTCTTCGTGATGCGACACATCTTTCCTTTCTTGGGCATTCTCCCCTGCCCTAAAGACTATTACCTTATCCGGGCGACCTGCCCTTAATGGACTCATAGTAGTATATAAGTTAGAGCGCTGCCTGTAACGTCTCTTTAACTTGAACCTACTCATTCCTGCATACTCTTGACTGCACAAGCCCTTGTGCTAGCCAAAGACTCTACAAAGGATAGTAAGTCAGCCTTCAACCTCAGAGGCTCAAGCTCCCTGCGATCTCCTTCTGCTTGAACTCTTTCAGCACTCGTCGCTCTAGTCGCCTTTGCCTACCCTCTTCCTCTCTGGGCCACCCCCAGACATCGTCGATGACCTCTCGCTAGGATTAACCTTGTTCCTAGCCCAACTCCTTCGCCGTCTCTTCATTCCCCTAGGGTGTCCTTCCCTAGGGCATCTCCTCTGTCAGTGGTTAGACTCTCTCTACCAGAGAGTCACCATTCCTTGGGTCTAGCTCCCTCACTAGGTCGACCCTTGCTGTTACCTTCAGGCCACTCAGCCTGTTGTGTTCTCATAGAGTCGGCGCCTCTTACCTTGCCTACCGTCCGGTCAACCATTGACCAACCTTGCCTTTGTTGACACCCCTTGGGCCCATCGACCCCAAGGAAGGACTTCCCAGTCACCCCTCAGCAGTTGTAGTCCAACCCGGACCACTCCCACTGTCCACCCCTGAGGACATTCCGTCTTCCCTTTGCCTCACAGATTCCGACTAGCCTTACAAGTCAGGCTATCACCTGGTTTGTGACCAACAGCCGAGTCTACGCACTCGAGTCACTTGTCAAGGTTCTACCACCAGTAGCAACCTTAACATATTGCCTGCATTCAGGAATTACTTGGGAATCCAGCATTTTGCAACAAGTTAGCTTACACACCTGAGAAATGTACACCAACCCACAGGCACAGACCTGCCAGTATGACAAGATGTGAACTGGAGAATGGTGGTGGGAAACCTAGGTAAGTATCTGGATAAGTGTCTGTTAGCTCGAATGCACCTTGAACAATGTACTTAGACCCATTTGCCTGTGGGGGCCACCGTTGCGCCTGTGATCCTAGCATCTGATAAGACCCATCTATCAAGATTTAAGGGTGATATGGTTGCTTGGCCAGTCTACCTCACAATCAGTAACATCTCGAAAGAAGTCTGTCATCAGTCAGGACACCATGCTTCAATTTTATTGGAATACATACCGGTTGCAAAGGTGGATGTGGACACATTTGAGAACCACTCAGTGGCAGGCTACCACCTGTTCCACTACTGCATGATATTAGTGCTGCAGCCTCTGGTGGCCGCAGGACACAAGGGTGTAGAGACTGTGTGCATGGATGGGCATATCAGGCGGGTCTACCTGATACTTGCAGTGTTCATTGGGGACCACCCAGAACAGTGCTTGGTGGCATGTTGCACTGAGAACTGCTGCCCAAAGTGTCATGTATCAGCTGACCAACGAGGCGCAAACACTTGATTCCCATTGTGCAATCAAGAGCAAACATCTTGTGTTCTCCATGTGCAAGCCTCTGGTCAATACCCCCCCAAGTTTGTTGCTGAGGGCCTTCACCCTGTCTTCTCGCCCTTCTGGGCTGATCTTCCTCACACCAACATCTTCACATGTATAACCTCTGACATCCTCCACCAGCTCCACCAGGGGCTCTTCAAGGATCACCTCAAGAAGTGATGCATAGTGATCATGGGGAAAAAATGTTTCAATTGCCAGTTTTGCACAATGCCCATCCATTCTGGGCTCCATCATTTCAAGGAGGGCATCTCTAAGATTACACAGTGGACTGGTGCTGACAACAAACCACTCCAGAGAGTCTTTGTGACTGCGCTCGTTGGAACAACACCGAACCATGATGTCATTCAAGCCAGCTGTGCACTACTCGACTTCATCAGTCTAGCTGTTAAATTCAAAGAACTTAACAAGTTACACGAGAGTGTAACTTCTGTTGAAGTATAACAAAGTGATCTCTGTCACTGAAATGCCTGGTACTCGACAAGCCTTGATGCTTGAAGGTTCTCAACTAGCCTGAATGCTAGAAGGTCTCAACTAGCCTGAGTGCTAGAAGGTCTCGATGAGCCTGGTTGCTCAAAGGTGGCCGCAAATAGAAATGCCTAGGTGGTCCTAGGTGGAAGAGAGGATGAGAGAGAGAAACACTGAGACTTGCTAGGGGGGATAGCAAGGAACGGCAGAAGAGTACACTGGATTGTGTAGGTTCAGGTTAAAGGTACAATACAGGCAGAGCCCTAATATACATATACTGTATACTGAGAGAAGGATTTAGGGCTGGCTGAGCTAAATAAGGAAACTAAGGTGAGGGCAGGCATTGTTAAGTTTGAAGAACTTAACAAGTTATATGAGAGTGTAACTCCTGTTGAAGTATAACTGAGTGACCTCTGCCACTATCGACTATCTTGAATAGTCCCTCTATGATTGGATCGTAGGCAATGCCCAGTATCTCGATGAGCCTAAGTGCTTGAAGGTCTCGACTAGCCTGGATGCTAGAAGGTCTCGACTAGCCTGGATACTAGAAGGTACTCAATGAGCCTGAATGCTCAAAGGGGTCCGCAATGGTTATGCCTAGGCGGTCCTAGGCGGAAGGGAGAGTGAGGAGAGAGGAAGCTGAGACTTGCTGAGGGGATAGCAAGGAACAGAAGAGTACACTGGATTGTGTAGGTTCAGGTTAAAGAAGGAATACAGGCGGAGCCCTAATATATATACTTGTAGAGTGGTTTAGGGCTGGTCCAGCTAAATAAGGAAATAGGAGATAAGGGCAGGCAGAGATGCATAGAGATGCATCGCGACACGAGAAGGGACGCGCGTATGAGGTAAGGATCACGAGACCGCGTATAAGGAGAACACGATCGAGGAGGCAGTGTTCAATGAAAGAGGAAGAACGTGTCGACGTGTAGAGATGCGAGATGCGAGGCACGTGAGAGGAGAGGGATGCGTCGACGCGGGGCATGTGAGAAGCACGTGATGAGGCGAGGTTAGTGAGGCTGTGTTGGAACAGCCTCAGGTGGGAAGGGGATGTTCTCGAAGAGGTCGGTCCAGACAGAGTCTGGTATGGCGAACTCCTCTAGGCCGGAAAGGATGTTGTCCTTGAGAGTCCAAGCGGGGTGGTCCTCGGGTGTAGTCTCCTGGGTAGTCAGAGGAAAGGAAAAACTGGGGGTGGTTTCACCAATCGTAACACTTCCAAGCCAGAAAGGATGTCATCGTTGAGAGTCCAACCAGGATGGTCATAAGCTGTAGTCTCTAGGGTAGTCAGAGGAAAGGAAAAATCGGGGGTGGTTCCTCCAATTGTAACACTAGCATAGTACCAGTCTCACACAGACAAAACATTGCAGGGTTTACAGTGCACGCTCAATGAGTTCCACACGCTCAAGGAGGTATTCATCAATCTTGGGTGCCATGAGCACTTTAATTTCCCCAAATTTCACTTGCTGTGTCACTATGTTGACTCCATAAGGCTGTTCAGTAGCCTGGACAGCTTCAACACTGAAAACTCAGAGCATCTCCATATAGATTACGCAAAGAAGGCTTATGCCTCAAGTAATCAGAAGGACTATGTGATACAGATGGTGAAATGGCTAACCCACCAGGAAGCTGTCATATGATTCAAGACATATCTGACATGGAGCCTAGGTGGTTCGCCCTCGGATTGCTCTGTGGGTGGATACAGTGACGACAGTGACACTGGTTCCACTACATGTCCCAGCTGAGCAATAACCTTCACAACACCATACCACATCACCCTCTGTCCTCATTTTCCCAAGAGGTCGGTGTCGCATCTCATGTGGAACCATGGCGCTGTCAACTTCGTGACTGCGCTACAGAGTTTTGTGGCCAACCTAGGCCTGCAAGGGGGTCATAACTTCCAGCCAACGCTCCATGATTGCTTTGACTGCTTCAGCAACATCAGGATTCCTTTACAGCTGTTAGAACATTTATGCAACAGCAGCATGGCCAGGATACATTCTCACTCGGAATGCACCAATGGACCTTGCAAGCCTCCCACTGCAGCATGATGGGACACCATCCTTGTGCAGGTCAACGAAGAGCAGCGAAATGAAGGGGGGTTTCATGGTAAGTAGTTAACCAGAACAGACTCCGAAAGATAAGACTGATGTTTGCTTGCAGGACTTCACATGGCCAAAGTTCATGTGATATGTATTCACACTACCACCTCACCTCAGTTTATTTCCTCACCCTCTCACATATATACACTGGTTCAAGCCACTGCACACGTTCAGCACGTAATCGTCTACCAAATGCAGTGGTTGTCCCAGTCACTCACCTCATCCAACCTTGTCACCTAGTCCCCAGATTCCCAGGTGGAGCTGTGGACCCTCGCTGGATCCACGGGGATGTCATGACAGCCACTGACTCTTTCTACTTAAACAGGTACATTAATTTACAAATGTTTGAACAGTACTGAGTTCATCATAACAACTAACCACAGCATGCTGAACTAGGAACAACATTTATTGACGATATTAGAGCCATTTGTACCCTACTTACCATAAAGCTTGATATTGCTGGGTCCAGTACTGTTACGATTGGTGGAACCACCCCTGGTTTTTCCTTTCCTCTGACTACCCAGGAGACTATGGCTGACAACCACCCAGCCTGGACTCTCAGGGACAACATCCTTTCCGGCTTAGAAGAGTTCACCATACCAGACTCTGTCTGGAACGACCTCTTTGACAACACCCTTTTCCCTCCTGAGGCTGTTTCCTCACAGCCTCATTAACCCTGCCTCATCACGTGCTTCGTGTCTCGCATCGTAACGCGGCCCTACGCATCTATGCCTTCCTATTCTTTCCTTGAACACTGCCTCCTCGATCACGTTCTCTCATATGCGATCTCGTGATCCTTACCTCATACATGCATCTTGTCTTGTGTTGCGACGCGTCTCTACGCATCTATGCCTACCCTCACCTTAGTTTCCTTATTTAGCTGGACCAGCCCTAAACCACTCTATGAGTATATATATTAGGGCTCTGCCTATATTGTACATATTTTTAACCTGAACCTACACAATTCAGTGTACGCTTCTACAGTAGCTGTTCCTTGCTATCCCCTCCAGCAAGTCTTGCTTCACCCGCCCCTCTATCTCCTTCTATCTAGGACAGCCTAGATCCCCTCATTGCTGCTACATTCTGGCATTCAGGCCAGTTGAGACCTTCGAGCACTCAGGCTCGTTGAGACACCCTTTAGGCTTGCCTACGATCTATGTATTCGTAGAGGGACTATTCTGATAGTTGCAGTGGCTGGATGCCACTTGGTATACTTCACTAGAAGTTACACTCTCGTGTAACTTGTTTAGTTCTTCAAACTTAACAAGTACACCACACTTCACCACTGTAACAGAGAGACTGCTATGGTAGTCAACATAGAACATTTTGATGGCCAGTGTGCCTACACATATGATATTATACAGCTGAAAGGTTACCATGAAGAATGTAGCTGACCAAACGTCATCACTGACAACATGGCTTGATGTCAGCTATGTAATATGTCAAGCGCTATGGTAAAATTTCCTTTTTCCTGATGCTGTCCTTCTCATTGTCGTAAAGTTGTCCCAACTCTCCAGGGTGAGTGTAGTTAGTACCAGAAATACTTGCTCTCATCAATTCTGGTTGATTTCCCCAGCTTTATGGTATACCCACAATTGGGCCGTGTAGCTGGCTCGGCTCATATTGGCCTGGTTCAAAGTATCTGACAAATATGATGGACCTTGTACAAGAAGGGTATGATAAAGCAAGCCTGGTGAAGTTCACACATTTCACCCACACTCACTCACAGTGTTTCAGCACAAGTCAGCACCATTCAAGATTGCAGAATTCCGCCGCCATTGGATCATCATTCTCGGCAGTCATAAGCATATGGAAGAACTACGGAATGTTATGAATTTGTTCATAATCACACTTTCTTTTCATTTTAACCTTCACTTCTCACCCCATTTCCGTTCACCTTTCTTTAGAAGTCACGTGACATCTCTCACGATCATGTGATCCCTTTTCCTTCTTCTTCCATTCTCATTACATGATCACTCCCACGGTTATCTGACCTGTCACCTGACGCTTCCTTTCTTTAGTTTTATGTACCTCCTCGCCTATTGGCTGCCACCATATCTCTTCATCTCCGTTCTCTCTCACCTTATCATCCAATAGCCGCCTTTTCTCTCATGGTACAGCTTCTCACCATATTCCATGACATATATCTCTTCCCACTCCACTCTTCCTTATCTCACACTTACCTTCTTTCTTACTAACTGTTCTCACACTATGTCATAACCCTTAGCCCTCGTTACCATATTTAGTTAGAGTACACCGTCTGTTCCTTGGTCTGTGTGCCCTTAAGGCCACTATTTAATAGATCCCTAGACAACCTTGGAACTCCAGTTCTAAGATAGTTGTCTAGGTCTTGGGTACTCACCTTGAGAGTTAGCAGTTAAGTATTCAAGATCTCGGTACTTCCCAGTACTGTGAGTCAAGAAGAAAGCAGACATCAAGATATCCTCTTTAGGATTTACCTCCGTGAGTTCATGTTCTTATTCATCATTTTACGTTGATTCCTTCATCCTTTGGATCAGTTCCTTGTCATAACCCTAGCAGTGACCCTATAGATTTTGACTCACAACACAGAGGGCACCTGATGATATGGTTTCTTTGGAAGTGGCCATAAATGATGTACCTACTTTTTTCCTGTGAGATCTTATACTAAATGTTGCCAATAGCTATTTCAGGTTGAGTACACAATGGGACCCCAAGTTCGCTCTAACCCCTATCACATTCCGATTGCGCGCTCACACTTGACTCGGAATATCGGAGCCTTGTACCCAGAAATCAGAGATGAGATCATCACGTCCTTTGACGACGTCCTGGATCTCATGGGCAACGGTGGGCATCTCGCTTTCATTCACGTATGGTATTCATGGATGTCTGGAACATCCAGAATGGAGGAGTATGCCGGTGCTCAGCACCGTGCAAAATGTAGTCTGCAGGACGAGCAACAGAGTGTTTGTCGGTCTCCCATTGTGTGAGCCTTCTCACTGTCTCCCCTTCCTTTGGTTCTTACTCCAACTACTCTAGGCCGTGACCCTGACTGGATAGATCTCAACACCCAATACAGCCTCGATGTATTTAAAGGAGCGGCCATTGTCGGGTTGTTCCCGAACTTGCTGAAACCGTAGGTTGCTTACAGTCTCCTCTCCGTGACATGTGTTTCAACGTAGCGACAGTATAGCCATCCGGTTCTTACGAACATTAATCAAAGCAACCAGCGTGGAAGAGAGCTTCGGGTCCAATAATCAAGGAGCGACAAAAATACTTGAATGAGTACGGGAATGGGTGGGCCGACAAGCCTGTTGGTCAACATTGTTCGCAGACGAGATTGACACTCACTATTGATTTTTGATAGAATGATTTTCTATCATGGTTGATGGAAGAGGCAGAAGGACCTGAGTTGACGGTAAAGTCCCTGACAACTCGTATATTGGTTGTCAGTTTTGCTACTCTCCACGTGGTCCCGATGTTGTCTCCTTGCATATTTATGACACTCAATACTTTCGGTTTTGCGGTCAGACAACTTCCCACGTATGCTTCGAATCTCTTGTTGCAGCTCTAATTCGCCTGATTGATGTAATATGACAGAGTTTCACTCATGTGCTTTGCTTCCTCGCAGCAAATCCTCAATATACAAAGCCTCTCCGGGAGGAGGTTGAGTCGATTGTTGAGAAGGAGGGTTGGTCAAAGGTTGCACTGGGAAAGATGCGAAAAGTAGACAGCTTCATCAAGGAGTGCCAACGTCTCGAAGGCATTGACATCGGTACATGTCTCCGCATCCATTCGATGCGTCAGCCAATTCTGATTATCCAGCGAATTAGTGACTCTGACCCGCAAGGCTTTGAAGGACTTCACGTTTTCGGACGGTACATTTGTACCGAAAGGCACCACGATCGTTGCAGCCACTCGATCTATACACCGTGACGAAGCGTTCTACGAAAACGCCCGCTCATTCGAGCCGTTCCGATTTGCCGACTTGCGGGAACAGGACGGGGAAGGTGTGAAACATCAATATGTCTCGACGACATCCGAGTATTTGGCCTTTGGGCATGGTCGACATGCGTAGTATGCTGTTCCTTTCCCGCATTTTCCAACAACCATTGACTGTGTTAGCCCGGGTCGTTTCTTTGCTGCAAACGAACTGAAATCCATGTTGGCCCACGTCGTGGTGACGTATGATGTCAAGTTGGTGAGCAATGTGGCGTGTCCGCCAACGCTGCAATTTGGTACGGCTATTATGGCTGATCCGAGTGCAGAGGTCATGTTCAGAAGGAGGGTTGGTTGACTGAATGATTCCCTTGTACATGTGCTACATGTCCCAATTCTTGTATTGGATTTTTGGAGAGACTGACCTAGACGTGATAGCGAGGCGCTGGGCCATGCAGCATAATAATCTTGGTTATACTGAGCTTGTACCTTCAAAGCGTTTCATTTTGTTGCGGCGTGCCGCTGGATCCGACGAGGTCAATCTAGTCTCACCCGCAGGCTCAACTTGGATGCCATTTTGTTGTAGTGGAATGACAAACAAGTCGAGGTAGCAATGCAGCTTGTCCACATCCATGAGCTTGACGTTCTCCATGAACCTGCAGGATTATCATTATCGGACAGTGGTGAGGACCGTGTAACGATAGGAAGAGCATGCAACACGTGCACACGAACGAACCCAGTTTCAGATATTCACACACCGAAAAATACCACAGTTGATTTACATGGGTAGTCATGAGCAATACTTATACCACGAGTAGCGTGAGCGAGGGCTATAACACCCAAGGCAACCTCGGAACCCACTTCCCGATCCAGTTCTTGAACCAGAACCAAGGGAGAGCACGGTCACAGTCGTCAGGATCACCAGGCGTAGGCTCAAGCTCGGGTTCTGGCTCATCGGGACGGCATTGAGATGAAACTCTGAAGCCCTGTTTTGGCGTATGTTAACTGGAAGCTGACAAATCGACGTGGGATGACGTACGTTCGTGCGCACTCCCCCGCCCCACGGCGTACCCCCAACAACCTTGGCGTCGAGACCCAACCCCCTCTCCGCAAACCCTTCCCAGATGTCACATACGTTCTCGCCGCCTGTCAAAACCTTGTCAGCTTCAATGATCGCAGCTCTGGCATCAAAAAAGCTGGGGGAACAAGGTTGCATCTTCATTCCATTGATCACGAGTTGTAGCAGTAACGTGTTGCCGTGCTTAGGAACGAGAGGGTTCGGTGAACCAGTGAGCAGATCGAAACTCTGCGGTCGATAGAAGTTATTGGGTGGAAGCACCCCATCGGCATCAGGAACAGGAGGGAAAAGTGTTTCCGAGAAGCCGTGTTTGGCGATGAACCGCTGTTGAAGAACCCAGAGCATTTCAGCCCACACTTCGCCGATAGCATGGGCACCCCAGTAGCCTGGACTTTCAAGGGTCTCGTACGTCGATGGATTTATCGTGGCATTAGTAGAGTAGGGGTAGTTTCGGACACCTCCCACACGATTGGCTGCCCAAGCACCCATCGGGTAGTCGTTGTAAGTTGAGGTAGAACGGACTGAGGTAGCGATGAAATCTGGGACGTGTTAGTTGTTTGCAGTAATCCGCATATTACAACAAACCTCCC
>JBBPRX010000813.1:0-11490 GCA_038093195.1 Boletus fagicola | reverse complement strand
AGGCCAAAGGAGGATACACTTCATACTAGTTTATGATATTTGTAATATCAGCAACAAAACTGTTGCAATGACATAGGTGGATTAAAGTCACCATATCTCCACAGCCACTGGGCTAGATCACATGACCCCAGGGGGTGATCTGTAGCCAAGAGTGTGTACTATATTTAGTCTCACCCAAGCTAAGCGAAATTCCCACAGGTGTTTGCAGTGAGCTTCATGCACTGCATTAGGGTTAGTTATTGCAACAGTTTTGTTGCTCAGTGTATGTCGTTTCCAAGGACACAGAGGAGGATCCTGCAGATAGTTTCTTCACATACTAGAATCTGTCATTTGCATAGTGTGATTATATCAGTTGTGTTGATTGTGTGACTCATTCAAATCCGGTCTCCGAGCCATGTCCATCTGATTTACTACACAATAACAGTCACAAGAGGGTCATTTATGTACACTACACAATATAACCCAATGCCCTAAAAAAACCCTCTGCCTTGTCCTGTGTGATGCTCTGGCATGCGTGAGCAATTGTAGTCATTGAAAAGTTGTCAGAGTGGCGGCAGAAAAATGCCTTGATTGCAGAGAATGCTTGCTCAATCAGAGTGTAATTGGGGGAGTATGGACGAAGGAAAACGAGCTTGCAAACTGTAGATAGTTAGTAGACAACAAACAAGCAATAGATCTAACAATGTACGATGCATATCTTCAATAAGGACACAAACCTCCTCGCTCTGGTGAATGTGACAATTGTCCATTATATGTTAAGGTTGCTACTGGTGGTAGAACCTTGACAAGTGACTCGAGTGTGTAGACTCGACCGAGGGTCACAAACCAGGTGGTAGCCTGACTCGTAAGACTAGTTGGTATCTGTGAAGCAAGAGGAAGACGGGATGTCCTCAGGGGTGGACAGTGGGAGTAGTCCAGGTTGGACTACGACTGCTGAGGGGTGACCAGGAAGTCCTTCCTTGGGGTCAATAGGCCCAAGGAGTGTCAACAAAGGCGGAGGTGGTCAATGGTTGACCAGACAGTGGGCAAGGTAAGAGGCACTGACTCTATGAGAACACAACAGGCAGAAGGGCCTGAAGGTAACAACCTGGAGTCAACCTAGTGAGGAAGCTAGACCCAGGGAGTGGTTGACCTCCTATAGAGAGAGTCCAACCAACGACAGAGGAGATGCCCTAGGGAGGATGCCCTAGGGGAACAAAGAGTCTGCAAAGGAGTTGGGCTAGGGACAAGGTTAATCCTAGCGAGGGGTCGACAATGATGTCTGGGGATGGCCCAGAGAGGAGGAGGGTTGGCGAAGGCGACTAGAGCAACGAGCGCTGAGAGAGTACAAGTGGGAGGAGATTGCAGGGAGCTTGAGCCTCAAAGGCTGAAGGCAGACTACTATCCTTAGTAGAGTCTTAAGCTAGCACAAGGGCTTGTGCAGCCAAGAGTACGCAGGAATGAGTAGGTTCAAGTTAGAGAAGCGTTACAGCTGAGTTCTAACTTATATACTAAATGAGAGTGGTTTAGGGCAGGTTGCCCAGATAAGGTAAGAGTCTTTAGGGCAGGTAAGGATGCCCGAAATAGGAAAGATGTGTCACATCACAAGGTCATGAGGTACGCATCAAGGAGGACGAGGCAATGTCTTGTAGGATCATCTTGGGTGGAGATGAAGAGGGATCAATCTGGAAGAGAGGCAATGATCGGGTGAACCAGGATCAGAAGGGCAGTGGGGATAGCCTTTAGGGAGGATAGGATCACAAGGCTCTGGTCGGGTGAATCAGGATCAAGAAGGCAGTGTAGGGATAGCCTTCGGAAAGGATAGGATCATCAAGGCGATGACTTGGGAGGGATAGGATCAATGAGGCTGTGGGGGGACAGCACTCAGGTGAGGTCGGATGAGGGCTAAAGGGATAGCCATCAAGGATGGGTCTTCCGAGGTAGCATTGAGATGGGGGGGTCTCCTAGGGGATCAAGACTCGGGGGGAGTGAGAAGGAAGCAAGAGGGAGTCGCTTTAAGGAAAAAGTGTGCCCAATCGTAACATTATAATAACACTGTGGGGACCGGGGTATGAATTGGTGAAAGGCATCTGTACAAAAATAAGTTGATAAAAACTGTTTAGAATGATAAAAGATGTATCACATGTTCCTGCAAAAATTTCAAAAAGCACTGGCTGTCAACTGGGCCTTCGACGATGTCATATGCAATAATTCCATCAAGAGTGATAGCAGGAAGGATGGAGAATCTGGCACCACAGACAAAGCATTTTCTGATGCAGCAATGAACTCCTTTTGTTGACCACCCATGCTGATGGGCAGATGTTCATTTGTCCTTGGCCGCTTCATCAATGAAAACCAGCATATTTGGGTCGGGTACCTCTGTAGCAATACAATTCATGTATAATGCACATATCTCTTCATTCCGCTCTGCAGCAGAAGAGGAGATGATCTTTTGGGTGATAGCAAGACATTGGAGGGTTCGAAGAAGGGTGGGGAGAGTGGCGTGTTTGCAGCACTTGATCCAGAGCTCATGTTGGAGCTCATTGTTAAGTCCATGCACTCTAGTGTAACTCTGGATTCTTGGAGCTACTGAGGGGGTGGGACTTGGCTTCACCGTGTGTGGTGCGCCCTTGCCAATAGTCTCGTGGTCCCGATTTATGAGGGAGTTTGGAGCAGTATGGACTTAAGTACTTTCGAAGTACTAAGTCAAGTGGAGATAGCAGAGGAGAGTTGTCAAGACTCAAGGTCAGAGGTCAGGAGTGAGAACTAAGCTAATATTCAGACTAAGGAGAAAGTACAGAAGTTACAGGAGTTTATATACTACGGAGAGGCATAGGTTTACTGAGTCAAATTGGTAAAGGTCCAGAGGTGACAAATAACTGGAGCTGTGCTCCTAGGTGAGCACAGGATTGGAGAGGTACTAAGGGCGGAGCTATACTAAATAGGGGTGACAGGAAGTATTTACGAAAGAGAGAGAAAATGGAAGGTAGTATGAGTAAGTGTCCAGAAGTCTGGAGTTGCATCTTTCAAGAGATCGCACCAGAGTTTGTATGTACAAAGATGGAAATGGTGCAGAGCACCGGAGATGGACTTAGCATTTGCACGGGATATGACACTCATCAAGATAGATCGTACTACGATGCTGTATGATGTTGGATATGAAATCAACATCCGCAGAGCTGAGGATACATGGGCGCCCAGTGAGACAAGAATATTTACAAGGGTTAGTGACAGTGCTGTATTTCGAGTACAATGAAAGGGTTTTGTGTACAAGTGACTTCCTGATGCCTAGTATGCAACAGATGTCTTTGATGCTGTGGTTTTCATTATGGAGGAGCAGGATGTGGGCTTTGACATTGTCAGACACAATTCGGCGGTGGCCAGGCATGTGGATAGTGGTGACAAATGATGCTTACTTCAGCCAGCTATTGGCCCACTCAGCTGTGCCTGGGGTCTTTTCCCGGCTGTCTACGAGGCGCGACTTTCGAAAATCTGTTTCCACATACTTATGAAAACAGCTGTAAGCTGGATGTATCTGCTTTACTAAACTTCATGATATACTGTAGTATCCAGATCATCACATTGAATGTATTAAATGTGTTGTGATAGTATACTAAATGGATATATCCAAATACTCACATGTGGTGGCTATACATTTTGCTGCCTGCACTGCACTAATTATTCTTGTGTGGTAGTCCATCCATTTCCATCCATTGAGGCTTGACACTTAGATTTTCATCCCATCTTCAACTTCAACTTTGTAAGGCATTTTCCAAGTTGTTCTGAGTTCAGCAGTGATCTACCGAGCTTGGGAGGGGCTCATAACCTGTAGAATACTTTAGTAGTTACTAAAGTAAGAGCCATAGTACAAAGATTCTAAGTTGTCCATGCTTAGTAAGTAATAAGCCTAATCTGGAATATAAAATCCAACATAGTCTCTATGCTAGCCAACACCAAAGCACTTACTACAACCATCAAAACTTACTTCTTCCATACTCACTGGCAATACATACTGTGCACCTGTGCTGTGCATGCTAAAACCCTGCCCTGGGGTTGAGGTTAGGTTTCACATATGTCAAGCCAAGACTTCCCACGGGCGTCGAATTTTGTTTTCCCACGTATTCTTGGTTCGTAAACCTCTCCTCCGGGTCCAGGAATAACTGCCGTCTTACCAACGCTTTTCGATTTTAGAAAATCGGTGAGCTGGTTGAGGTGATATACTTAGAAAACAGTGCCGACGCAAACTTGTAAAGGTTGCTTTGGTGCAGTCTACCGTGGCTGTAATGACCAATGCTGTTGTTAGCCAGCAACTATTCTCCGGTAAGCTTTAGTTTGCACTCGCCCAGGCGCGTCTACATGCTGATAACGTTAGGTGCGTTGTCTGGATTCGCCTCAACAGTATTGCTTCAGCCTCGTAAGGAGAATATTTCGCACCTGTCCTGCTTTTTACCACTCACCGCACACAGTGGACCTGCTGAAAACACGAGTCCAGCAAGGTGATTCTGCGCCTGGTTCTCGGTGAGAGAAATGGGCACTCGTGATCGCCGTTCACGTTACCTCTGATGCTTCCTGTAAAAGGAGTACCATATATATCTGGCGTACCACGCATGACATTATCAAGCAGGACGGGATTATGGGGTTGTGGCGAGGCACGAGTGCTTCACTCGTTCGGTGGGCCAACACAGCTATGTTTCAGTTCCCTGACTGACCTTTGGAAGAAATATTCCGGGAGTAGCTCTCTACTTTACCAGCTTGACGCACCTGCGCTCGGTAATGGCGAGGTCTCCACGGTTTTCAGTCCCGACGGTTGCGAATAAAGAGGATGCCAAGAGCGTCTTACCGAAACTCACCAACCAGGGTAACCTACTTGCCGGTTCGACTGCGAGGATTGGAGTGGGCTTCCTACTGAACCCATTCTCGCTCCTCAAAGCACGGTTTGAGGCATGTTGTACCATCCCTTCAGTGCCGCATGCAACTGACTGTATACGTAGAGTGAACATTTCGCGTACAGAAGCTTAACTGAATCCCTTCGCTCAATTGTTCGTACAGGGCCATCAGAGTTGATGCGTGGATTCGTGGCATCCTCTCTACGGGATGCACCATACGCTGGATTGTTTGTCTTACTCTACGAAGCGGTTAAGCGAGAGTCGAGCAAGTACATGTTTCCTAACTTTTAGGGATGTGTCTAAAGTATCCTCTACAGCTTATCTTCTACCAAGTGCATATGCCACAGGCATACATGGCTTCTCTGCCGCCGCCGCGGGTGGCATTGCAACGATGGCCACGCATCCTTTTGATGTTATCAAGGTACTTTCTTATACAACAGCGAATGTCCACATGATGCTGAAAACATCTAGACTAAAATGCAGGTCCGCTCTGAGCACCAATATCATGGTTTGATATCTACCATGACTCGAATATGGCAGGTACGCTCTCTCTTTCTCAGAAATTCTGTAGAAAACACATTCTGTTTGTTGTAGCAACGAGGCGTCGCGGGCTTCCTTGATGGAGCGTCTCTGCGCATATCACGCAAGATCCTAAGTTCTATGATTGGGTGGGCAGTATTCGAGGGCATGCTGCTCTTCATGCAAAAACCATGAAAATGTAGATACCCAGCCAACTTCAATTGCAACTAAGAGTACTGCTTTTGAATGGACTTAGCAATAGTCTGCAGTTGAATATTTGATGTTCCCTCATAGATAGCTCCCTATGATATCGACCAGAGCTTAAGTTGAGTGTATGACAGGGATACCAAGCAGTATTACTCACGATCTTAGAATCTCGCCAAAATTTCTCGATTCCAGTCTCCCGAGTGAATCCAACCCCTCCCGCCCATTCGATAGCCTGACCGGAGACTCGCTGGGCAATAACACTAGCCCAGTACTTGGCCATCGCAGCCTCCCTGGCGAAACCCTTGCCTTCCTCTTTCCTCCGAGCAGCATTGTAGGTCAGGAGACGAGCTGACTCTATCTCTACTGCGGCTTGGGCGATTTGGAACGCCATACCCTGGAAGGTACCCACTGGCTGGCCAAATTGAGTACGTTGGTATGTATAGGGAACGGCTTTGTCGAAGGCGCCCTGAGCAAGTCCGAGCATTTGCGCCGCGATACCTATCCGACCTGTGGACCCGGCCGTTCAGGCGTGAAATGAATGAAGCAGATGAAGATGTACCCTCATTAAGAATTTCGATAGCGATTTTGTAACCTTTGCCCTCTCCGCCTATAACATTTTCCGCGGGTATTCGCAGGTCATCAAAGTTGAGTGTACACGTTGATGAAGCACGGATGCCAAGTTTCTCTTCCTTCTTCGCTATTTTGATACCCATGTCTTTGGTTGCAATGAAGCAAGTTATGCCCTTGTATCCCTTACTTGGATCGACCTAGTGAAAATTTGTCGAACAACACGCCAGAAAGCACTACCATGATCTTACATTAGCGAAGATAAGAAAAATCTCGGCTTCATGCGAGTTCGTGATCCACATCTTGGAACCATTGATGATCCAGTTCTCTCCGTCCCTCTTTGCGCGAGTCTGCAATGCAAATGCGTCTGACCCGGAGGCGGGCTCAGACAGACAGAAAGACCCAAGCTGCAATACAACTTTGAGCCACAAATGTCCTTGCAGACCTGATTCCATTCACCTTGGACTGGGCAAGTTGTGGTAGCCATTTATCTTGCTGTTCTTTCGTTCCATACTGCCGCAAGATGGTATTCACCAAGGTATTGTGGACATCGCACATGACCGACACTGAGGGGTCAACTTTGGCAAGTTCTTCGATCGCTATTATAGCGGACGTGAACGAAGACTCGGCACCGCTGTGCACAGCGCTTGTTTCGATTCCCATGAGCTATTTGGTCAACGAGTGAATGAGTGCTCGGCGAGCGAGTATCAAGAAGACTACATACCCCTTGTTCAAAAAGTCCTTTGATAACCTCCGAGTCCATGCTTTCTTTCTCATCCATTTCACGGACTTTAGGCCCAACGACTTCGTTGGCAAATCGCTTCACTAAATGTATTGCTGAGTTGGCAGTTGGGCAAGGATAATATGGTGGCTACCGGACTCTCTGAGCATCTCTTCCTCTTCTGTAAAGGTATCGAGCGAATTTAGAGTGAAGCTCTCTGTGGCGCGTACACATGAAACCGTGAAACCTCTGGAAGACGACGATAGATTCAGAGAGGGAAGAATTCGGTTGTAGTTGACACACCTCGTAGTGCGCAATGACACGGGCCGAACCTTGATGGCGGCCCTCGTCGAGCGAGCAACAGCGCGCAGTATGGGAGACATTGAGGGGAAGTTTGAATTGAGAAGAGGCTAAATTCAAGCAGTGGTTAGCTCTTCCCTCCGAAGTGTGATCAGAACAGGGGACGACAATCACATGACTTGGACAAACACTCCGGATCTTGTCCAGTACGCGTACAGTCATCCACCGGCACTTGGGCCACCACCAGTTTGCTGTCTTCGTCACTTCAGAAATCATTCGCAATTGCAATCATCTGGAGTACGCTGATATCAGTACCATTACTAGCCGCGAGCAACTTAGACTGCGCCAACCAGGCCAACCTCCA
Source organism: Boletus fagicola (assembly GCA_038093195.1). NCBI lineage: Eukaryota > Fungi > Basidiomycota > Agaricomycetes > Boletales > Boletaceae > Boletus > Boletus fagicola. The sequence continues at coordinate 3,947 of JBBPRX010000813.1, read as the reverse complement.
GGCAATTACTTGAGCCTGTAACAAGCTGCGCAGACAGCCTGAGTGTCAGGCCCGTCAGAAACATATCTCGGTTCCTAGCAAGATCTGCCCCTCGCGAACCCCTCAAGCTCAAGTCCTCAGCAGTCTAGCAGGCATCCTTCGGCTTTTGTCAAAATCCCCCAATCGGCCAAGAGCAAAGCCGACGCTTGGATGGCACTACCCAAAATGCGCGTCTAGTGGGACGATACCATAAACGCCGTGACCCGGGTGCTCTGACAGGGTCCGTATACAAATGGTAAGAGAAACCTTTTACAACTTGTAACTATATTCATCCATCAAACTCCCTTAACATCGATGTGGGTCAGAACAAGGACCCAATATTGCGGTTTCGATCGATGTTGACATACATACAATATAGGTGTGGCCCACCCACGACATACCACACGAGCCGGGATTATCGGACGGTCTCGACGAGAGCTAAACGGACATGAGAAAATACTGACGTTCCTGAGCTCCAGATAATGAACAACAACTATCTTGGCTCTCGATCTTGCTCAAGGTTCGATTGGGGGCGATATGCACACATTATTTTCGAACTCGTTGCCCCTCACCTAGCCGTCCTATACGATAGTCAGTACCCTCCAGCAATTCAAAATGGATGCCTGATCACTCTCGCGTGTCCATGACAATCTGGGTAACTGGTGTATTTTACGTTACCCTTGTCCCGATTTCGCATTCGTGATTGAGAAACCACCTAGGAAGATTTGGGAAAAGAATGGTTGGAATCTCTCACTGTATTCCAAACGGTGTGTTCAGACAACCGGGCAACTCAACAGTGGCTCGTCGAAATCCTACCACTTTCAACTTTCTATTCTCTCCGCATCATCCTAGGTACATGCCATAGTTCAACCTTTACTTCTTCTGCGGCGGACCTCGGGGAAGACTACATTGCACCTACTCTCTCATTTCCCGCCGGTGGTCACATGCTTGAAGCTCGATAGTTGATCTCATGTACCTGCATTTCTTCTGGCGTTCTCGTGACTCTCGAGAGCTCACCCTTGCTCCCAGTCTTCCCGAACTAAAGAGGTAAATAGGGAGCAAGTTGTTTTGACACTAGACGGCTTGGTATGTTTTCTTGCGTTCATATTCGAGAACTGGCCGGCGTAAGCGAACTATTCGTCGCACTTTCTGCGACGTCGGGTTCACGCTGACGACCTTGTATGTATATGGTATTCATATCCCTCTTTAATTTCGCTTTGGAACACTTCAAAGCTCTCAAAACAGTGATTAACTGATGGGTCTTGAACATTGAATATTCCGAGACGTCTAAGCGCGAGATTATAACGGTAACTTGGTTGAATCCATAGAAATGCACATGCATTATCTGGGCTGCACTGGACAGTATCCCGAGGCGAACATAATAAAACGAAAGCAAACATGACTCCGCAATTCGAAGAGTTGAGACATAGAGTCCCAAGAGTGCAGCAAGATAGAAGTGATAAAGGTCATGAAAAGGCATGAAGCATCAAATGTAGTTGCGCCCATAATTCCCCGCTTCGACAAGTGATCCGTTTCATGCAGTTGCATCCCCAGTCCTGCCATTTTCTCCGGACCCACGAGCTTCACCATTACTTCCTCGTCCCTTGCCAGTGAGACCAGCAGCAGCAAACCCTCGTGCAGCGAAGCCTCCACGACCGCGACCTCTGGGGCCACCTCGTGTTCCACCTCGGTCTTCCTTGTCTGTTGCGATTTTGACTTCGACTGGGAACTCGTTGATTTTCTACAACGTAAACGTCAAGGCTCTGGAATCAGCGACGAAGATTGGTGCATCACCTCGTTGTTTTTCTCAAGGCCAGCCTTCATAGTCTCCTCATCGCCAAATTCGACATATGCTATTTTCTGACCCCGTCCTTGTTGAGTGTTTGGGTATGTCACACGAATGATCTACAACCTGTTGTTAGCGATAGACCATCGTTGATCGGATGTTTCACGTACGCCCGATTGATCTCCACCGAAAAAGTCGCGCACCTCCGCCTCGTTTGCAGGTACTTGGAGGCGAACGAACAGAGTCCATGATTGCTTGTAGGTTCGTCTTGATGTTGGAGTACGTGTCCCAGCGCTATCCGTTGTTGGTGACTTGAGACCAGCCTCCAAGACGTCAGGTGTGGATGCCTTGGCAATCTCATCAGAAACTGGAGTTTCTTTGCCCGATTTTGGTTGAGTTGCGGGTGGATCGACAGGAGATGTGCTAGCCTCGGCCCTCTCCTCTGCTGAATCCTTATCCTTCGTCTCCCAGTCAGCACGTTCTTTCTTCTCCTTCTTCTCCCTCTTTTTCTGTTTTTCCTTCTCAGCTTTATCAGAGGGAGGCCCCGTCGGTGTGCCGTTTGTCTTCGTTTGAGGAAGGCTTGAAGTACCCTCCTTTGGCGTGGCTAAGATAACTGGCGACGCTGCAGCGAGTGGCGACTTGACTTCTTTTGGCTTAGGCGAGGCAGGTTTCTCCGTAGGTACCGGCGTCGGGCCCTTTGTTGGTGGGTTTGCAACAGCGTTTGGCAACGAAGAACTTGTCGAGTTGGGGGTGTGTGCGACGGTGCCTGGAGTAGCGGTGCGACGGTATGCATAATTGAACCCTACAGGCCGTCAGTACCAGTTCTTTGTCCGACCGAATCACTTACCTTGACTCTTGAGCTCCGCACTAACCCTGCCTTCCTTTACGTCCAGGACAAGGCATCCGAAGGCAGCGTCACACAAATTCCAGTTCCAGCAGTTCTTCCAGGCAGGTTCCTCACCGGTAGCCGTGGGCGGCGCACCGGTTTGCCCCTGGGGCTGAGGAATGCGTTCGATGACGGACAAAGCCTTGTCGAGAAGGATTCGCTGATGCTCGTCGATGACAGTGTCAACCTGGGTCTTTACGCTGTCCCAAACTTTGTCAAAGCCTTCCTTGCCTACCAGCAGCTTGCGACGGAAACCTTCGAAGTCACCTTGCACGCTGAACTCATTGTAGGAGGTGGCATATCGAAAGTGGAGACCCGCAGACATAGTAAGATCCGCCTTGAGGACGAGAGCGAGTTGGGCAATGATACCCTCTCGGCCTGGACTTGCATGCGTGACCAGGAGACGCGTCTCCGAGGGATCGAACACCCGTTGTGCTGTGTCGACAAGCTCGCCGATCTGGAGAGCTGTAGTCCACATGGTGCCCTGACCACCGGCGATGGTGGCATTTCCGTCGCCGTTATCGAACATTTTGTGGGGCACAAGAGCACCCCCTAACCCGAGAAGCCGCAATTTAACACCACCTACATCGAGGCAACGCGTCGTGGCTTCGTCTAACACGTGCAAATTATCGATGGCATAGGTACCGGTGCGGAATTTTTCTAGGATGATCACGTCTTCACAAGCACCCCAAACAGTGAACACGGGGATTTGCAGCTTGATTTGACCTGAAAGCAGGAGAGGGAACTCTGATATGAGGGAGATGTCTACGGTGGAACGAATGGTCGCAGGGGTATTGTCCGGGGATAGGAGATGGTTGCGCTGAGCGGTGGCAATGAGGGGCGAATACATGGTGAGGTGGCGGAGGGTGCGGTCATTGATTCGCTCCAGACTGCTGCTCTCTGGTGAAGGACGGGACGCGTTAGAGAAGAAAATTGGGAGGGAAGATGGAAATATGGATCACTGACCAAAGAAACCGAAATCGCCGGTGTGGATGACTGCCTTTGCGTTGGCTTCGCGCGCGAGATCATTGAGGGCGGAGAGACGGCCACGGATGTCTGCAATGCAGAGGATACGGCCATGGACGGTGTCGAGGAGTTTTGTCTGTGTATTAACCTGATGTAGGTGTGCTCTGGGACGGGGAGATGCTGCGGGACGGGTCGAGGTCGAGGCGGGGCGGGAGGTGGGCTGCATATTTTTTGACGAGGATTCACAAAGGCGGGCTCAGAGTGAACACTAGACTGGCACGTACAGCGGTG
>JBBPRX010000812.1:0-11493 GCA_038093195.1 Boletus fagicola | reverse complement strand
CACCGTCTCCTGATGGTCGACGCGGACGGCGCGAGTCGGTTTGAAGATTTGGAGGTGTTGTGGAAGGCGATGGATGGGTTGGCGCCGGACGGTGATCGACCTGCGGTCGTGGTCGGGAGTAGAGCGCATCTCGTTCAGACGGAGGCAGTCGTCAAGGTATGTGAACCCATGGTCTGGTTAGGGCCTTCTTTTATTTGACCGTCAACATCTTTTTTTTTTTTCAAACAGCGTTCGCTCCTTCGAAACATCCTCATGCACGGACTTCATACCATCCTTCGTATCGTCGGCGTTGGACATATCCGCGATACCCAATGCGGATTCAAGCTCTTCACGCGACGTGCCGCACAACACATATTCCCCGCTCAACACCTTGCAACGTGGATATTCGACGTCGAGCTTCTCTTGCTCGCCAAACAACTCGGGATCCCTGTTGCAGAGGTTCCCGTCGAATGGCACGAAGTGGCAGGAAGCAAGCTCAACGTCGTCTCGGACTCGCTTCAGATGCTGCGAGATCTCCTGGTACTCAGAGGGAACCAATTGGTAGGACGATGGAAAGTCACTCCTTTGCAATAAAAGGTGTACGAGATACCGTTAAGTAATTTAATGGATGCAACATCGAGCGGAAATTTTTCGGTCCAAAAAAAAAAAAGAAGGAAAAAAAAAAAAGGATCAAAACATCCACTCCATCTAACATCCAACCACACCTTCTATCACTGTCAATATGCATCTCTCCTTGAGTAAATACAAGAAAAGACCATAATTTTACATACGTGCAACATTAGTTTTAGATGAGGCAAACGTGTGATGTGTGGTTCGTGAAAGTGTCTGTCAGGAGGGAATATTGGCGTTGATCTCGTCCAGTAGTTCTTGAGCAATCTTGGCATTCGACACCTAAGACCACGATCAGTCGGATTTGAACTAGATCACGAAGCGCATAGTGAGCCTACCCGGAGATTATAGTGCACGGTTTTGTTGTTTTCGATAGCACTGAACCGTATATATCTCGGGTCTTGCGCCAGGAAACACTTCATTCCCTGGAATAGCGGTACATTTAACAACAATGTGTAAACAGCTTCTTTTCGCATAACTAAAAAGGCAACGCTCGACTTAGCATGCGAACGAGCTCTCGAAAAAGCAAACGAACCGAGGCGAGCTCCGCTTCCGTCCGCTCGGCGAACGTTGAGCTTCAGTTGACCAGTTCCCCGCTCTTTCCACTGATTTTGTGAACAAAGCGAATAAAGCTTGCCACGAATATGAAGAAGCGTTTCTTCTTCCTCCTCACCAGTGATCACTTGAATACAAAACGTCAACGTCAAACATTCCTGCACGGGGGTCATCTCGAAGAGGATCTAAAACTCGCCTTCTTGTTCCGTCAATTTCTCCTTTTCATCTTCGCTCAACTCTTCATCGCCGTCTTTGCTCGCCCGCAATCGTTCCCCAAACGTCGACGGTGCGCGATCGCTTTCTTCCCTGTCCGCATCACCCAATTCCTCGCCACTCCCACTCCCTTCTCCGTTTCCGAGTATACTAAACACCGACCCTTCCTTGCGCTCCAAGGAGCTCCTCGAGGAGCCCCCGTTCGGCGACTCTGCTCTTGCACGCTTCGGACGTGGTGCCGAAAACGCATGCACGCCTATACCCGCATACGTCGTAAACGCGCTCGCATTCATGCCCATCGTTCGTCGCGTTGGGGATTTGCTCCGTCCAAGTACGCTGCTCTTCCCAGTATTGTTTCCCAACGGTGATTTGGACCTTGCATGCAAAAATGGAGAAGGAGATGCAAATGGGGAAGTAGATCCTGCAAAGGCTTCGAACCCTGTCCGCTTGGTGGCAGTGCTTGGGGTAGCCTGTTGTAAACAAGTCTGAGAGGATGCAAAGGCTGCGAATGACGATTGGCTAAATGGGGATGTAAAAGAGGCATGGATGGGTGTGGTATCAAGAGGCAATGGAATGTGCTTCGTAGACGAGGATGTGGACGGTTTTTGATCGTTAGATGAAACGCTCGAGAAGACGTTCTGTCCCTTGACAGAGGCAAACGGGGACGCTGCAGAAGCGTACGACATAAAACCACCCTACAAATAACTGAGTGCACACGACACGACGCCATAGAACAAGATACACACGAGTTTCGGTGCAGGGATTTCCGGGGCTGGAACTGACGCCGGTGCGGATTCTTCGTTCTGTTCGGGAGGCGGCGACGGTCGCTTCGAGACACGTGGATTATCATCCTTGTCTGCGTCGTCCCTAGGCCGCTTTGCGGTTTCGGCCGTCGGCGTGATCGTCGACGGCCCACTCTCTGGCCCCAAACTGGTCGCGCGGTCTGCCAACTTGCGTTTGAGGCCCTTATCGGGTTCACCACCGTCCGAATCAGAGGTCCTTCGGGTATGTGGAAGACTAGAAGCAACGTCTCGCGCCTCCTCCTCCGCCTCTTCGGTGGCGTCTTCGACGGGAGCGACCAAACTAGGCAGTACAGTCATGGATTGAGACACACAAACCTCTTGCGCCGCCTCGAAGCTGGTACTCTCCGTCTCACCCGCATCCTGGGACGGCGCGATGTTCGGCTGCGAGTCAGGTCCGGGAAGTTCTTGCTGAGACTCCAAATTCTGTTGCCACTTCATGTCTTCCACGCCTTGACTGATTTGCCGGACCTTGACGTCGTGCGGTGGTGAGACACTGAGCGCGGGCGAATGCGGATGCGACGGCGTCCGAGAGCGCGACTGGCTCTGGGCGTCCGCCACGTCCTCTTCGAGCGTGGTATCGAGATGTACCCGACCCTTCTTTGCAGGCGATTTCACGTCGAGCGCGTGCTACGTATGAGGAAATTGGCAAGGTCCGGAAAAAAAGGGCGTGTTGAGGGGTGGATAAATTTACGTCAGGGATGCGCCAAGGGGGAGAGGCAAGAGCGAGAAAGAAGACGTACAGCACTGGTGGCAGTTCTGGGTGTAGCTGGCTCGAGAGAGACCTCTCGTTCCCGTTTCCTGGAGAGGGTTTGTTCTGTTCGGAATGGATGTACATGTGTAGTTGGAATCGGATGCACGATGAGTCAAGGTAGGCCGGTTTGATAAAGGCAAGGCCGTACTGCAGCCGGATAAACGCACCTGTACAGTCGTTTGCGTCGGGCGAGGGGGACGGCGAGGGTGGGGAGGGCTTGCGGTCGTTGCCGACGGTGACAGAGGCCTCGTCGACGGAGTCAGCCATTGTGCGCCAGTGGTCTGTGCGCTGTGAACGAAGTTGTGTGGTGTTCTTGGAAAGCGGGAACAACAGGACAGGCGCAGCTGACAAGCGGCAGAGGAATGCACTCGGCACAACCCGACCGCAACAAAAAGACCCCCTCTCCGCAAGATTCTCATTTCAACCGGCTTCGGTGTGTACAAAAATAATGTTACTATTGTCCACCTCAACATCCCTCTTGCCGACGTCGCTCGTCTGCAATCGTCAACATGTGCACCAGACTCGGCTCAAAAACCGGCTTGGTCAAGACGCTAGGAACCGCGTGAGCGCGCGTACACGTGGAATCGTGGACAATACTCACTGATCCACACCTGCCTCAAAATATTCTTTCTGGTCCCTGATAAGTGCATTCCCTGCGCCATCTCAGTACCACGGCAGCCGTCGGGGGAACAAGCGCCTCACCAGTCACACCAACGACAAAGTCGTGCCGGCCCATCTCCCGAAGCTTCGCCACCACTTCTAATCCAGACAAGATTGGCATCTGGTTATCCAGGAACACGACATCGTAGCGGCCGGGCGTTGATCCGTCGTCGACCTGCCCCGCATCCTCAGAGAGTGATCCAGATGGTGGGTCTTCATTGAACCCCTGCCTCTGCCTGAACGTCCTCCCGACGATCATCTCGAGAGCGATCTCCCCATTCTCTGCCGTCGAGACGTGACAGCCGAGCCTCGAAAGAGTCCGTGACATGATTGTTCGTGTCAACCGGTCATCATCTACAACGAGCACGATCATAGGTGGCTCGAATACAGTGGATGGCCCCCTCCGCAATGCCGGAGCCGGTGTTCCCTGAATGGGTGGTTTCAGGCAGCTTGCAGCTGATTCCACGGAAACAGGCAGTAGTATCGCCGGTAACGCATCCATAGACTCAGCATCAGCATCAGGAGATGGCAGTGGACTCTGATGCTTTTGGACAAGGCCCTTGGGGTTCCCCTCCACTATAGCGGGGGTACCACCTGCCAGAGAACTCTCCGCAAGAGAATGGGCACCTTTATAACCCGATAAACTGAATGTCCCAGCTACCGTGGAAGGCAACGGAGGGCCAAGCTGGGTCCCCGAAGAGAGCTCCCCGATGGTTCTCGTGAGCACGTGTGGTTCTGATTCGTCGCTCGCATTCGGCAACTTCAACTCCACCAAGCCTCCTACACATGAAAATTTCAGTGCAATGATGCAAGAAAACAGAATGTGCGCATACCCTGATCCATAAGCGACTCCATCGCATTGGGGGCCGATGCCGATCGCGGAGACCGGTTCTGGAGCAAGTCGATGGATAACGATCCCTCGAGACCAGGTGGGTGCCTCTCGCTCAGCCCAGACTCGGGGTCTGGCAGATCAACAACTTTGACCCCCACGCCTAGCGCTATTTCGTAATCCCCACCATAAACGGTGCCGCGATACAATCAATAACGGGAGAAGAAAGCATATGAGGTCTTGGTGACGAGACGAGGATGAAGCATGGTACATACGCAATTCAACCCAAAATGTTGATCCATGCCCAAGTTTCGAGCGCACTCCCAAACGCCCACCACTCAATTTCACGATTTGCCGTACCAGAGCCAACCCCAACCCAGTACCTTTCCCACCTTGTTGTCGCCCCTGTTCGGTTTGATTGAATGCGGCTATATGAACGGGTAAGTGGGAAGTTGTTACCAAAGTGGCTCACAGCTTGAGAACACTCACTAAACAGCTTCCCCTGTGTAATCTCGCGGGGTGGTATTCCATTGCCCGTATCACTGACCTCGATGCGCACAACTATTCTTTTCAACGGGCTCTTGTGGTTGCCGACAGATTCTCGGTTGTCTCTGACAGGGTACGAGGATGTTGGATCCACTTCGTCCCCGGGAGTCACCAAGACCTCATCGATGACGTCCTCCAGTTCTGTCTGAGCTCGTGGAACATGTCTTGGTTCTGGGTGAGGATGAGCAGGAAATACGAGACGGGTCGTACAGGTGACACGCCCACCCGCAGGAGTGAACTTGCACGCGTTACTATCGTCGCGGCACTGTTAGATGAGGCCCTGCATAGAACTTCAATCCCTTACCTAGCGAGGTTGTTGATGATCTGACGGAGTCGTATGGCATCCCCGAGGACCACCCCATCTTCTAAATCGGTCATAGTACTCGGATCTTCCCCTGCAGCTTCAAAAGCTGCACAGCGTGCGACCTACGAAATCAGATGATGGTTCAAAACAACAACTTGGGCACAACCTACTTCATCAATTCTCTTGTCTAAATGGGTCACTAACTCAAGATTACGTGCATCGGTGGCCATCCGTAATGGTATGAAGAGGGTTCGTATCACTGCATGGAATGCATATGGTTTGGATAAGATCTCAAAACGTCCACTATCCATGCGATTGCTGATAGAATGTCAATGCTGATGGACGAAAAGCACAAGGGGGACTCACAAGTCAAGCATATCGTTGAGTACTTTACAAACGTTAATCGTGAGAGATAAATGATTCATAAGCGCAACTCACCTTTGGACATCATCACTAAGCTACCTCCAAGTGCCATAAACTCTATTTCTTGCGCCTTGGATACTGCACCGGACGCTTCCATGTTCTGAACCGCCAAGACTGCCACAGGCAAAAATCAGTAAGGTTGTGGATACTTGTCGGTAATACGCACGCGCTGTATTCAGAGGCACCCGAACCTGTACTATCTACAATATAAATTATGCGAACTCGTCACGGTCAAGGCAATACTCATCATGAAAGACATAACTGGGATCCCGTGTTAGTTACTCCGAGAAAGACACGATGCAAAGCAAGGCTTACGATGTGAGTCGACGTTTCGAGTCCGCTTCCTTGCGTTCATTGATCTGTGCCTTTTGTGTTTCTTTGAATTGAATCTTGAGTTGTTCGCGGAGGATGAAGAGTCTCCTCTCGGACTGCGAGGCTGTCAGTGCGCTGGACCAACCAAGGCAAATAAAGTCTACTTACGTTCTCATGCATGTAATGGACGAAGAGAAGAAAAATGTGGTATAGGATGAAATTCAAGAGGTCTTCCTTGACGTATTAAAAGTTTATCCTTGACCGTGGATGAAATCACGTACTCCGAACCCAGATTGAACGATATGGCAAGATCAATACAGATGCACTGACACGAGACCATGTGAGGGGGGACGAAACGGTGACCCATTTGCACTTACACGATAAAGAAGGTCAAAGATCCGATAAGTGCGGCCATTCTGCTTGTCATCAATCCAAATAATGCAATCGTTTGTAAAGCCGAGGTATAGCTGGATAGATCGTCAACTGGGTAAAAGGCACAGAATAGGAAAGTCGTACTAGAACATGCCAAGAAAGTCCTTTGTGCCGATTTCAAAAACGTGGACGGGGCTATAGAAGCCACACAAGTACCTTGTCAGAGATGGATGTCAGGCACGGTTGAGATTCCAAGAAGCTGGTGATACAAACATGGAGAGAAGCTCATACAAGCCCCTGAAAATTCCTTAATATGCACTGATAAGCTGAGTGAGAATCACTGACCAACACCAAGTCGCACAGCCCACAAGTATTTGGTATGGGATTGGGCGATCTCGGGGAAAGTCGAGTACGACAAGCGCAAGCAACGGGAGAGTCAAGGCGGGAGTGAACTAGGCGGATGTCAATGTTCATTGGGGTGGACAAAAAGGTCGACTGACACCCCATAACCATATTTTGTCGAATATGTTGATTGGAGCGGCGATGGTACAAGCACCGATGACCCAGTTTACGACGAGGAAGAGAGAGGACCACAAGACCAACGACTGGGAATGGCTGAAGGGGCTGTTTGAAGGGCAGGGAAGGAAGGAGATACCTTTTTAATGAACCAGTGCTCTTTGTGAAATCTCTGTTCGGTCCTGTCGTCACGAAAGCGAACGCAGAAAAACTTGGAAATGGCAGGCCATGCTTCCCAGCGAATGGACCAGAGTAGCACGGAGAGGAAGTTGCCGTCGTCTGGCATTGGGGACGTGTCCCGAGCGAGACTTGTGCCAATCTGAGCATGGCTGTCAGAGGATCTCGTGTGACCGCGTTCGGAGAGTTGATTAAGGGAACTTCTGAGGTCCTCTGTCCAATCTCTGTCGACGACGATCTGGTCCACCTCGTTTGCGTCGACGCCGTCGTCGGTGCGCTGGCGGGCGTGATTGCTCTCGAAGGAGCTGTCGGCAACCGCGGAGGAGTCGGAGGGAGAGTCCGCGCCGACTCGCTTAATGCAGCGCGCCCAATGGACTTTGAGGCCAGCGAACCTGGCGGTCTTCATTTTCCTGGGGCGCGAGGAGGCTGGTGGGCCCGCGAGTGCGACGGGCACGGGGAGATGGAAGGGGGTGGTGGGGTTGGGAAGGCGGGGCATGGGGGGAGGACATGAATACGGGTCCCAGAGGAGGGCGACATTCGAGAGAGTACTTCGAGAGATAACGCGGCCGATCGCGGTCGCTGCAGATGGAAGTCACCCAGCCAACGCAGCGGGGACCGGGCCAGCGCTTGTCTTCCCGCCAGGACCAATCAGGCAACCCGTTTCAGCCACCGAACCCCTCGTCCGACAGACACACCTCCTCCCCGTGGCCACCCTCCAAATCACCAGCGCTTCAACGCCGAGCTCGGCTTGCACATTCGCGCTCCGTCGGAGTTTCATTCTTCCACCGCATTCTGCCTGCGCCTTCCCCACCTCGTCTCCTTCGCCAGACTCCTCGTCCTGCCCGTAGCTACACATACCCCTCCAGGTACGCAAAAAAATATGCCTCACCGCCCATCATGCAGTGACTCCTCCCCGTTCAGCACCTCGGCCGATTTTTTGCTCCCCATCTCCCCACACCGCTTATTATGGCAGTGCACATCTCCCTCAAGAACGGGGACAAGGTCAAAGTCAACGGTAAAAATCAGCCCTCACTCCTTTCCATCTTCTCTTATCCATAGGAATGTTGTGCTACAGACCACGTGTACTGTTCCCCTCCTTGGTCGGTCCGAGACGGCACCCCTTACTCTGTGGCACGCATCATGGAGTTTCTCCCCCCAGAAGGATTTGCCAAAGGTAAAGGAAAGGCAAAAGAGGCTTATACCCGTGTTCGCCTTGCCTGGTACTACCGTCCAAGCGACGTCAGCGATCGCCCCGTCGCCGATTCCCGCCTCCTCTTAGCCGCCATATATTCCGAAGTGTGCGACATCAACCAACTTCGGTCCAAATGCTTCGTCACTCACAGGGATAAAATAACCGACCTGGCTGGTTGGAAGAAACGCCCAGACAGATTTTATTTCAATCGCCTATTCGACCCCTACATCAAGAAGGAATTCGAAGTCATCCAAGCAACAGACGTCCGAAACCGTACGTACCGCGCAACGTCACGTGTTTTCAACCCAACTTTATCCATCTGCGCAGTACCCGATCACATACGGCAGGTCTTGCTCTCCAGATATGAATATGTGGTCGCGGAGAAGGATGTCGTTCCCGACCTCACAGATACCCTTCGTCTATGCGCCACGTGCAGTCTGTGGTGCCCAAAGTACGTGGTACTCCCCACACTATCACGCACGGATCTTATTGACTCCGTGCATTAATTAAGCCCCGATACGGTGGGATGTGATAGATGTAAAAAATTCTTTCACATGGGCTGCGTTCAGCCGCCCCTTCTTGCAAAACCGTCGCGTGGTTACGGTTGGACGTGTGCGCCGTGTTCGAAACGCCACGAAGAAGAAGTTGACAGTCATGAAGTCCGTCACCCGACTCCAGTAACGAAACCCAAGTCGAACGCCCCAGCGCCTCGGGGACGTGGCCGCCCACGAAAGGATCGAACCCTCGCTGAAAAGGAGGAAAGCATGGACATCAAATACTTCAAAATGTGGCCCTTCCGATATTTTGGGTGAGTGGCCATTTCGGATCTTTATCTCCCAACCCAAACACTTGGCTAACCCCATGCCGGCAACCGCAAAAGTCAATACACTGTTGCGGAGGATGCGCTTGGTAAGTGTGAAAATTACCTTTAATGGAAAAGGTTATATATGGATCGTAGATCCCGACGACCTTATCTTTCCTCGTGCGGCGACACGTGTCGGGCCGAAGTATCAGGCTGTGATTCCCCCTCTCTGTACCATAGTCTCGCCATCAGCGAGTGACGATGCTCTCCCACCCACAAACGTCGTAGATGGCGACCAAAGGGGGGGCAACAATACCGTAGAGGTACTGAGCGTCATCAACAACCTAACGGACGAGGAAGGTGCGCATATATGCAACATGTTGTTAGGTAATTCCGACTGACTATCATCCAGTCGCAGAACGTAAGTGGCTTGGTATTCTGACGGCTTCTCTTCGTTAATCACTCTGTCTGTGAAGTGGAAGAATGGAAGTCTGCTCTGACCAGGAGGAGCGAGGATCTCCACAGCGTTGATTGGCTTACGGAGGCATTGCGCCGTTTCTCACAGGCACATTTGATGAACAGGGGGTGGTCCACCGTGGATATGAGTGTCTCCGCTCGTGCCGAGAAGGTAACCGTCATACATTCACTTGCGTTGATTCACCTTGATCAAACTCTACCTTGTTCCCCCCCTCTTGCAGTGGAAGAAGGGGGAAACTAGATATATCGATAGGGAATGGACGGCGGAAGAGGTCGCTTTCTTTGAGGATGGCATTTTTCTTCTTGGCCCAGAACTCCGAGCGGTACGTGACGAAGTAGGTACGCGGACGATTCCCGAGGTTGTCAGATTTTACGGCCGCTGGAAAAAGTATGTTTCCAAGTTTGCGATGCCGTTCTATTTTTCATACTTGACGTTAGCTCCAAGCTAAAGGAGGAGCATATACACGCTCGCGAGCGTGCCGCAGTCATCAAAGAAGATGAGGAAGAGGGGGCAACTGTAGATGTGCCCATGTCTGACGATGAAGGATCAATCATCCGCGGATCAGCCAAGGCAAACAGTAGTTGTGGCGCTTGTCGAACACGCGAATCCGATACCTGGTGGCGGGCTCCCAAGGGTCTCGCTACCGACATCCTCTGTGAGAGCTGCGGCACGAATTGGAGGAAATATGCCGACTTGAATGTCCGACCCGTCCGCGAAGAGGTCTTGCCCCCAGGAAAGAAGGGTGCAGAGAAACGCGAAGGCACGCCGTTGAGTGCTCCAAGTGCGAAGCGGCTCAAGGTATGATTTTTGATCGAGCGTCTTCGCTGAATTGATTTCGTCTTGGATAGACCTCTGTGACGACGAACGGCACACCGCCACCTGTCACACCTGCTGCTCCTCAATTACGTTGTCTGGCGTGTCAAAAGGGTGGACCGATGGGTCGAGTCCTCAAGTGCAGCCAATGTCATTTCCGAGTACATGCAGGTATCTAAAATACCTCGTGAGTTTTGGTGAACAATGAATACTTACACGTCTGTCAAGGAGCGTGTGGTGTCTCTGCAGACCAGCACGCTGTAGAATCATGGCTATGTGATCTGTGCGGCAACGAGAAAACACAGGAAGTATCTTTGGTGGGTAACCTCTGGCTTTTTTCTTCTGGCCCCTACCCTAACTTCAGGTCTGCAGAATACCAATTGTGTGCTCTGTCCACGCAGGAAATCGAAGATGTCAATGAAGGATACGGATTCATTTTTGCGTGCTGCAAAACCCACAGAAGGCCAAGGATGGGTCCATCTTCTGTGTGCGGTATTCTCTCCCGAAGTCACGTTTTCCGATGTCGTACATCTACGGTTGGTGGAAGGCATCAGCACCATACCTCGTGCCCGTTGGTCAGCGGTACGTACCTCCCCCCACCTGATATCCGTGACGGCCATTCTTATATGCTACAGCGATGTACCTTGTGCGGTGAGGTGGACGGTGCCGTCATTCGATGCAGCGATTGCATTCGAGAATACCACGTTTCTTGCGCTTGGAAAAATGGCCACCGGTTTGGTTTCGAGATGCAACCTGTGAGTTTCTTGGCCCCCCCTTTCTTAGCCACTCCCACGCTAACACAACCCTGCCCCCTTCCGTTCAGGTCCGGAATCACCGCCGTGACGCCATCGCGACCACGTTCAAAGGCGACACGGGCAACATGGTCCCTATCATCTGCTGTCAAGAACACGACGCAAGCAAACGCGTGCTGTTCGACATGTGTGAAACGGACGAGACTGGCGAGGTGAGTGCCACCTGAACGTTCCCCCCCCTTGCCTCAGACGTGCTGACTTTTTTTTTTTTTTTTGTGCTCCCTCGTTTGTTTGTGCACTTGCACCTCCACACATCGTTTCGTTTTCCCCCGTGGCATCCCCCCTCCCTTCAGACCGCGCGCCCCCCAACCGGCCGCCCGGACAAA
>JBBPRX010000811.1:0-11495 GCA_038093195.1 Boletus fagicola | reverse complement strand
GGGAGAGGGATGCCCTCCAGTCCCTATGGTAGTCAGAGGGATACTGTCCAGTAGTGAGAGGGACACCATCTGACAGTGAGAGGAATGCCTTCTGGTGGTCAGAGGAACATCCTCTGGTGGTGGTGAAAGGGATGCCCTACATCACTAAGAGGAACAGTCTGGCAATCATCAGAGGGATGCTCTATTAGAATCAGACCTCTCCATGTATGTGATGATAAAGGGAACATAAACTTGACAGCATTGTCAAGTACATGCATGTCCTTCACTCTTATATGGACAGCAACATCTAAATCCTTTAGCATTATTTGAATATGAGTCACTTACTTCCCCTACCACAAAGTACCACTCCTAATATGCCTTGACCATCCTACTTACTGTCAACATTCCCAGTATGTATCATTGGCACTTCCACATACTCCACCTGGCATTAAGGACAATATACAGTAGTATAAATTGTGTTGGCATCATCACATAACCTGAATGTCTTCTTATCATCTCACTTCCTCCAGTACAAAAATGAAAAAAAGGTCAGAGAGCAGCCCTTCTGTAGGACCCCAGATACCCCTCCATAGCAACATCCTCAAAACCACCCAAATAACATGTTTCTATGAGGGCATCCCAGGGCATCTCTCATGCATGAGAGGGATGTCCTAGTGGGTCAGAGTGCATTCCTCTCACTCAGGGCATTATTCAGGAATGCCATAATATGACCTAAAAATAGCTTTTCAGACTATGTGGAAAAATAACCCACCGCCCTGTGAACACCCATAGCAAATGAAGTTAAAGGCTTCAGTTGGGGGGTAATCTGAAGTGATAGTCCTGGTGGTCCCAATTTCAGAGTGTTGGAGTGAAATAGACTTAAGGTACTTTCCAAGTACCAAGTCAAAAGATGGGTCAGAGGAGAGTCTTCTAGACTCAAGTTGGAGATCAGGAGTGAAGACTAAATTGATATTCAGACTAAAGAATTAGTACAGGTATTGTAGGAGTTTTTATACAACAGAGTGCATAGCATTAGTAACAGAGGAGGGATTGGATTGGTAAGAGTCCAAAGGCTAGGGATAACTGGAGCTGTGCTCCTAAGTGAGCACAGGAATGGAGTGGAACTATGAGTGGAACTAAACTAAAAGAAGAAGAAGAATAGTACATTATGAAAGAGAAGAAAATGCAGAGAACTAAGATACAAGTCCGGAGGTCAGGAGTTGTGTCTCTAGGGAGAACACCCTGGAGTTCATATGTACAAAAGTGGAATGGATCCAGAGGACTGGAGTTGAACTTAGCTGGTTATATGGGATATGACAGAGTTGCCACCATCACCAGACCATTTCTGCAATAAGTTGGAGATTTGATTGATTGTGTTTTCTGTGCTTCAGTACTAGGTCACCATCAGCTATTTGAACAAGTTGGAGTAACACATAAATACCCAGCACATGAAAGTGTGTGCAAGCATGAGGGATGTCCCGTACACAGCTCCCTCCCATCAAACTCCACACAAGAGATGTCAATCTTATCTGGGAGACAACCTCTGCCTTTCACAAGTATGCAGAGAACACCACAGATACTGTACATATGTATGCCCATAACTGACACTAGAGGACCTTCAACTTTCTTCCTAAACCCATTAAATCCATTGATGCAGAGTGAAAACACAAGCCAAAGCTCATCTGGTAGCAAAGAAAGGAATGGATTTTCATCTGCATCTTATAAAGAGTGGATAGCTTGGGTGTTAAGACTACTGCTGGTGGCAGAGTCTAGACAAGTGACTTGAGTGTGTAAACTCAACCGTGGGTCACAAACTAGGTGGTAGCCTGACTCCTAAGGATAGCTGATACCTGTGAAGGCAAAAGGAAGATGGTTTGTCCTCAGGGGTGGACAGTGGGAGTAGCTCAGGTTGAGCTATGACTGCTGAGGGGTGACTATAAAGTCCTTTCTTGGGTTTGATGGGTCCAAGGAGGTGTTAATGAAGGTGGAGGTGGTCAATAGTTGACCAGATGGTAGGTGAGGTAAGAGGTACCGACTCTATGAGGCCCTGATAGGCTGAGGTTGCCTAACAGTTGGGGTCACCCTTGGTGATGAGAGAGATGGCCCTAAACCTAGCTCTGAGGAGAACTCTATAGGGCAAGCGAGGGGAGCCAAGTGAGGGGAGCCAAGTGAGGGGAGCTTGAGCTGGGGGCAAGGTTAATCCCAGTGATGGGTTGACGACAATGTCTGGGGATGGCCCAGAGAGGAGGAGGGTAGGCAAAGGCAATGAGAGTGACAAGTGCTGAAAGAGTACAAGTGGGAGGAGATCACAGGGAGCTTGAGCCTCTAAGGCTGAAGGCTGACTTACTATCCTTAGTAGAGTCTTACACTAGCATAAGGCCTTGTGCAGTCAAGAGTATGCAGGAATGAGTAGATTCAAGTTAGAGAAGCATTACAGCTGAGTTCTAACTTACAGTATATACTAAACAAGAGTGGTTAAGGGTAGGTTTACCCAGATATGGTAAGGGTTTTTAGGGCAGGTAAGAATGTCTGGAATAGGAAGGATGAGGCAATGTCTGTTAGGATCATCTCAGGTGGAGATGAAGAAGGATCAAATTGGAAGAGAGGCTATGATTGGGTGAGCCAGGATCAGAAGGGCAGTGGAAATAGCCTTCGGGGAGAATAGGATCATGAGGCTCTGCTCTTGGGTGAATCAGGATCAGGAAGGCAGTGGGGAATAGCCTTCAGGACGGATAGGATCATCTAGGTGATGACTTGGGAAGAGTAGGATCAATGAGGCTGTGGGGGGACAGCATTCAGGTGAGGTTGGATAAGGGCTAATGGGATAGCCATTAGGAGGGGATCCAAGGGAGGAGTCTAGAGGGACAACTATTGGGAGTAGTCATTGAGGGGAGTCCATGGCATGGATCAGGAGGAGAGATCCAAAGAGGGGTCTGAGGGAAGACTACTGGGGGTAGTCATCTAGGAGAGAACTGTAGGGGGTCAGAGGGTAGGTCTTCCGGAGCTGCATCAAGGGTGAAGGGTCTCCATCGTGGGTTATGACTCGGGGTATGCAGGAAGGAAGCAAAGGGGAGTCACTTTTAGGAAAAAGCATACCCAATCATAACATCAGGCCTCATGAATGTCTTTAATCTCATCCAACAAACCAGAGTCACCAGAGGCGTTAACTTCAATCTGACCCAATGCTTCAAATCTTGGTGGGCATACTTTCAAATGGGTTCTTTGAATAGTATTCCATGAATAGACCTTGTCTTGAATATGTTTGCATTGCAGGGTGGCTGATCTGGGGCCTTGCAGTATGTGCAAGTATCAGGTGATGGAGAGGAGTCATCATACATACAACATGAAGCAGCAAGGGTAACAGATGTACATATGTATGTATGTACATATGTAGTTGAGGGTCAAGATCAAAATGCTTGAGTAGTGTTCAATAATCTATAGAAATGCTCCGTAATTCCAGTTTTTGTTCCTTGGAGATGTCCACAGTTGAGACAACCCAATTGATAATCATTTTCAAAATTGCAAGAGTAAATGTTGCTTGCTTCTGGGAAACACCACACAACAGTGAAAATGACAGGATGAGGAAAGTGCAAGCTATGGCAACCAGGTGAGACTGTGATCCTGCTTGTTGGAGGTACATGCCTAGATTAAACCTTCAAGACAGGTCCTGGTGCTCAAACTCGATTACTCTTACCTGTGTCAACAAAATTGGAATCTCCAGAAACATCGGTGATGGCTGCTCCTCTCAGAAGTCTTACTTGGCGATTCCATTTGGCTACTTTGATCCAAATGTCTCTTTGAAGTTCCTGGTGGATCTGAACAAGGGCTTTGTTATAATGAGCTTGGAGATGTTCAGAAAGTTCAATATTCTTGAGGGCCAGATATGCTGATAACATATGATCTTCATGAGTGAGAATGGAATCATTGAGTGCAGAAGAACATTGCAAGGAAAGAGGTCCTGTATGGAGATTGGTATTATCATCCAAGGGTTGCATAGGATTAAATTTGAGTGAGGTTCAGGAGGGGGGGCTGGAGAAGCAGAGTGGACCATATATTGAGAATAACAATATGTGCTGATAAACCAGAGATATTACTGTATGTGGTTGATGTCATTAGCAGTAGCCTCCAGTGTGCTTGTCCATTGTTGCAGGGACTCCATAGCTCTATCCACATCTTTCTATGAATTATGTGAGCTGATACCTGCCTGTATAATAGGGATCTCCTGTTTAGTGGTAGGTTCAAGGGATGCTGTGCTGCTGAGGGAAGAAGACCCAAGAACTATGCTTGCAATGACTGGTGCCTCCATTCCTCCAAGGCCACCCACAACCATGAGGGAATTGTCTAGTTTGTGATGTTGAAAGTATGGGTATGAGCTACCCATGTACCTGCCATGTATTGTGAATGGGAATCTGACCAAACTTGACCATCTGCACATCCTAGAGTCCTGCATGTACAAAGATACTATTTGTTCTTGGTCATTGTGGAAGAGGTAAGGTCATTGATCATTGATCATCAGCATCTCCAGTTGCTATGTGTCATATCAGTGATTGTAACTTTGACTACATCAAATAAAAATTCAACACAGTTGTCACTGTACAATACCAAGTCATATCCATCAAACTACTGATAGATGAGAAAGTGCCTGTGCTATGGAAATACAATAGGACTGGGCAAGATATCAAAGGTTTTTCTGGCCTGAACATGGACCCAAACCTATTAGCTGAGCAGTGAGGCGGATGGGTGCCTAACAGCTTGGCTGCTCGGGAGCCAGATGCCAAATGAGTGGGCATGGGTTGTATGAGCCTGTAGGAGAGGGGATAGGTGCAAAAAGGATGTACAGTATAGTGGAAGGACAATAGAACATGATAGTGGCAGGCTGTGCATGTCTGGATCTATATAAGAAAAGAAACCAAAAACTAAGATATGAGATCATGAAAGCAGACACAAGATAGGTATATATTTGAGCACGACATCATGGAGAACTGACACTGGGGATTGTTCCAGCCATAATCTACTTGACAAATCAGCTGGGACATGGAATCACATGAGAACCATTGACACCTTTATTATATTAAGCTTAGAAATGTTAGATTGAAATGAGTAAGATTAACAATAAACCTGCATACATATTTGATCATAAGCCTGAGAGTGCTCATGGTCATTCATGGTAGTTAAATCTTGCCTCAGGGAAGGGATCCATGACAGGAGTTCTTGATAAGTAGAAGTGATTAGTAACCGCTCTTCTCTTAGCACATAGTCAGCAAGCTCCAACATATCACATATAAAAATAAAATATAACTCTTGACATCCTCCAATTGATCAAACCATGCACAGCCTTGATCTAATATTTAGACATGTCCTGTATCTCTCTCTTAGAAAAAGTACACTACCCTACCCTATTGAGCACTATTTGTGCTCTCTAATATGCAAGTCATGTGATAATATCACTTTTTTTTTGCACAAGGGTTATGGCATTCCAGTCCAGCATGATGTATGTATCACCACACCCTTTCATCCATGCTTTGAATTATTCAGATCAATAAATCTAGCCACTGCATGGACAACCCAGTTGGAAACTGTGTCTGGAAGGTTTTGTTCTCTTTAGAAATATATATATAAACTTGAGAGTTCTTTTCTCATTCCTCACTCTCATACCCCTTGCACATCCATCAATCATACACTTAATCCAACCTTTACGATGCTAGCCATGGGTTATTTGGTCCCACCCAAGAGAGTCTGGATGCTCATGCTTGCCACTCATCCAATTTCCTGGTCCTAGGAGCCAGATCAAGACTCTGCAGCTGATGGTGCCCCTTGAACAGTCAGAAAGATATAACTTCTCATCTATATTTTCATTTATGATTGTTGATTGTACATCATCTCCAGCTTACCCACATGCTCAGTGGTGAGTAGCACATCCACAAATGTGACAACTCCTTTAACCTGATGTCTGTGCAGAGATCTTATCTTTCACTTGGAAGGACAGAGGCCCCCCCTGGATGTTGCTTCTGGTATTGTCCCAGCTAGACATGATCCTGCTGCTAACAGGAACAGTCACAAAAGAGAGAAACACATTTCTGTTGGACCAAGAATCACTCTTGTTGCATCTTCCCACAAATCATGTATTGGTCATGTTTTCACATCATCCACATGGTCTGCATGGCCCTTGACTCTTTCCCTCATTTCAATCTCCTTATTACAGTTGTCCATCACACTGGTGTACTTCACAGACAACAATGCTGTGACTCATCTTGTCCAACCTCTTTGCTCGACAGAGTGGGAAATGAAGGCAGCCTTGCCTTCTCACCACCCTGTGTTGGACTTCTCGCCCCCTGTTCTAGATGCAATGGATGCCAGTAAAGTCATAGCCCACTTGACAACTTGTTCACCCATTACTACCTATTACTTGTGGATCACTGGTTGGTTCACAGGTGGTTCTCATTGTTCATCACCTTTTACTACACTTGAAGCTGCCAGTGGAAGGGACTCTTGTTGGCATCTACCTGACAATGTTCAGATGTACAGTGACTTCCAAAATTGAGTCAATGTTTTGAGAATTTGGAGTATACATAATACCTGTCAGATCTGTCAAGGTTTGACAGCTGTCATATGTAACCCTTGATAGAAGCATGACAGATGGTTGCCATAGTTATAGTATCTTAGTAACCACTTCAACTGACACTATTTAAGTATGGTTTCATCTCTCGTGCCTGTCAAACTCATTATGCATCCTATGTATCTCCTCTTCTCAAAAGGAAAATATCCTTTCTTTGGCCTCTAATGGTCATTCTACTCGTCATATTGCCTCTAAACTAGGTGTTAGCCAGTCTACCATCACTAGGCTACTCAGGGATCTCCTTCCCAACAGACCTACAGTATACTTCTTTCTGGCTGTTCCTCTAAGCTTTCAGCCACTTCTCAGCATGCTATCATCACTCAAATCACCACAGGCAGAGCTGCCAATGCTGTCCAGGTTACCCACCACATTAATTCCATTGTCCCTAGTCCAGTCTCCTTACAAACAGTGAGCAGAGTTCTCAAGAATCATTCATTCAAGGCTGTAACAAAGCAGAAAAAGCCACTTCTTTCTGTAAGAAACAAGAAGAAGCGCTTAGCCTTTGCTCTGAAGCATCAGGGATGGACTGTTGAGGGCTGGAAAAGAGTTGTATGGTCAGATGAGACCAAAATTAACAGGATAGGGTCAGATGGAAGGGAATGGATATGGAAACAGGCAGGTGATGGCCTTATTAACAGAGAGGTTCAAGGAACAGTGAAATTTGGAGGAGGAAATATCATGGTATGGGGGTGTATGGGTTGGGAAGGTGTTGGGCACCTTGCAGAGGTTGAGGGGAGGATGGATGCCAACCAATATATGGACATTTTGAAGGACAACTTGCTTCCCAGCTTGGAGGAATCTGGAATTTCTCCAGAGGATGTTATCTTTCAACAGGACAATGACTCCAAACACACCTCCAAAAAGGCCAAGAAGTGGATGGAAGACAATAACATCAATGTCCTTGATTGGCCTCCACAATCTCCAGATCTCAATTCTATTGAACATCTCTGGCATCATATTAAAAAGGAGCTTGCCAAATATCCAAGACAGGCCAAAGGAGTATGGGAGGTTGTCATATCCCATATAACAATAAGTCCAACTCCAGTGTTCCGCACCATCTCCGCCTCTGTACATATGAACTCCGATGTGTTGTCTCTAGAGACACAACTTCAGACTTCTGGACATTTACCTTTAGTTCCTTCCTCTTTGTCTCCATCTCGTAAATACTTGCTGTTACCTCCTTTTAGTATAGTTCCGCTCTTAGTTCCTCTCTGATCCTGTGCTCGCTTAGGAGCACAGCTCCGGTTACTCCTCACCTCCGGATCTTTAACAATCTGACTCCACTCCATTAGTAATTCTATGCCCCTTCATAGTATATAAACTCCTGTAACTCCTGTACACTCTCTCCAGTCTGAATATTAACTTAGTTCATCACTCCTGATCTCCGACCTTGAGTCTTGACGACTCTCCTCTGATACCTCCACTTGACTTAGTACTTTGAAAGTACAGTACTTAAGTCTATACTGCTCCGAACTCCCTCGCAAATCGGGACCATTAGACTATTGGCAAGGGCGCACCACACACAGTGAAGCCAAGTCCCGCCCCCTCAGTAGCTCTGAGAACCCAGAGTTACACCGGAGTGCACAGATTTAACAGAGGTTTAGGATAGAGTGGCAGAAGTATGGAATAATATAGATCCAGAGGTATGTCAGAATTTGATTAAAAGCATGCCTAGGAGGATCCAAGCAGTAATCAAGGCCAAAGGAGGTCATACAAAGTACTAGAATGGGCTTATTCTATAGATTTGATACATAGTTACAAAATTGAGTCAATGACTAGCTATTTTGAATTGGCCATATCTCTATGGATACTAGTCTAAATCACATAATTCCTTTTTTGATGGATAGCCAAAGGTAGGTACATGTAGTTGTTTACCTACACTTTGGCTCTGTTTGTTCATGCACCTGAGCTATATAACATATACTCAAAATTCTCAAAATATTGACTCAATTTTGGAAGTCACTGTATATGTATCCAGAAATCGTGGCTATAGTGTCAGATATATGTATCTAGCCAGCCAAGGATATATCCTAAAGTTTTCAAGTCTGATATATCCAGCCAACCAAGGATATGACAGTTTGGCAGGATGTTGGTGCGCTTTCAGGGTAATTATATAAGTGATTTAAGTGGTCCAAAAGTGGCCAGAAGCCAGAAGAAGCAGCCACTACTACTCCCACAACATATCTGCTTTTGGACATGTCAATTTATTTTCCTCCCCTGCATTCCCTGCCTCACTAGGGGCCATTCCCCTACTATAGACACATTTTACATGTGTTAAGGTTGCTATTGGTGGTAGAACCTTGACAAGTGACTCGAGTGTGTAGACTCGAGTGTGGGTCACAAACCAGGTGGTAGCCTGACTCGTAAGGCTAGTTGGTATCTGTGAAAGCAAGAGGAAGATGGGTTGTCCTCAGGGGTGGACAGTGGGAGTAGTCCTGGTTGGACTACGACTGCTGAGGGGTGACCAGGAGGTTCTTCCTTGGGGTCGATAGGTCCAAGGGGTGTCAATGAGGGTAGAAGTGGTCGATGGTTGACCAGACAGTAGGCAAGGTAAGAGGCACCAACTCTATGAGAACACGACAGGCAAAGAGGTCTGAAGGTAACGGTAAGGGTCGACCTAGTGAGGGAGCTAAACCCTAAAAGATGGTCCTAAACCTAGCTCGATGATGAGCTCTATAGGACGAGGGAGGGGAGCCGAGTGAGAGGAGCTTGAGCTGGGGACAAGGTTAATCCCAGCGAAGTGTCGATGATGATGTCTGGGGATGGCCTAGAGAGGAGGAGGGTGGGCGAAGGCAACGAGAGCAACGAGCACTGAGAGGAGTACAAGTGGGAGGAGATCACAGGGAGTTTGAGCCTCAAAGGCTGAAGGCAGACTACTATCCTTAGTAGAGTCTTAGACTAGCACGAGGGCTTGTGCAGCCAAGAATATGTAGGAATGAGTAGGTTCAAGTTAGAGAAGCATTACAGCTGAGTTCTAACTTATACATATACTACACGAGAGTGGTTTAGGGCAGGTTGCCCCGATAAGGTAAGAGTCTTTAGGGTAGGTAAGGATGCCCGGAATAGAAAGACAAGGCAATGTCTTGTAGGATTATCTCGGGTGGAGATGAAGAAGGATCAATCCAGCAGAGAGGCTATGATTGGGTGAACCAGGATCCGAAGGGCAGTGGAACAGCCTTCAGGGAGGATTTGATCACTGAGGCTCTGTACTCGGGTGAATCAGGATCAGGAAGGCAGGACAGGGATAGCCTTCGGAAGGGATAGGATCATCAAGGTGATGACTCGGGAAGAATAGGATCAATGAGGCTGTGGGGGGACAACACTTGGGTGAGGTCAGATAGGGGTTAAGGGGATCGAGGAGTAGATCTTCCGAGGTAGCATCAAGGTGAGGGGTCTCCATAAAGGGTTGAGACTCGGGAAATGTGGGAAGGAAGCAAGAGGGAGTTGCTTTAGAGAAAAAGTGTGCCCAATCGTAACAACATGCATACACATGTTATATATATATTTGTAATAGCACCCATCTGACTGCTTCAATGAGTCCTTAAAAGGTTTCATAGAGATACAAGTAATTTATGATGAAAAACACAGAATTGGTACAATGTTTTTGTATTCTAGACATATCATGATGGACAGGCACACTACATATGTCCCCAAATATGGATTATATGTAGGTATATACAAACTCCTTGATATTAAGTGCCAGACCATTATCTCCAGCTGCCATGTCACCTTTGACAAACACAGAATGATCTCCAATGTTGAGTCTGCTCCATGGAATGCCCCTGCAGTTGAGGGACAGTGGGAGGGCCTAGTTCCAGAGCATTTCCATTGACCAAAACACCACAATGATGACAACCGCCATCTTCCATCCAATCCTAGACCAGTGGAAGACATTCCATGTTAAGTTTTTCGAACTTAACAAGTTACACAAAAGTGTAACTCCTAGTGAAGTATAACCAAGTGATGTCTAGTCACTGTGACTATCAGAATAGTCCCTCTATGAGTAGATCGTAGGCAAGGCCCAAGGGTGTCTCAATAAGCCTGAGTGCTCGAAGGTCTTGACTAGCCTGAATGCTAGAAGATGGCAGTGATGAGAGGATCTAGGCTGTCCTAGATAGAAGAGGGGAAGGGGCGAGCAAAGCAAGACTTGCT
This sequence comes from Boletus fagicola, assembly GCA_038093195.1. Classification (NCBI taxonomy): domain Eukaryota; kingdom Fungi; phylum Basidiomycota; class Agaricomycetes; order Boletales; family Boletaceae; genus Boletus; species Boletus fagicola. The sequence continues at coordinate 748 of JBBPRX010000811.1, read as the reverse complement.
AGAGGGGATAGCAAGGAACAGCTAGAAGCATACACTGGATTGTGTAGGTTCAGGTTAAAGAGATGATACAGGTGGAGCCCTAATATATATACTGGTAAGGAGGTTTAGGGCAAGCCTGGCTAAATAAGGAAACTAAGGTGAGGGTAGGCATAGACGCGGCACAAGATCACGTGTAAAAGAACATGATTGAGGAGGCAGTGTTCAAGGAAAGAACCAAATCAGAGAAAATAGGAACAAGGAGGTGGTGGGAAGCCTTTGGGGGAAATAGGATCAATGAGGCTGTGTAGGAACAGCCTCAGGAGGGAAGAGGAGAGTGGTGTCTTTGAAGAGGTCATTCCAGATGGAATCTGGTATGGCAAACTCTTCTAGTCCTGAGAGGATGTTGTCCTTAAGGGTCCATCTGGGGTGGTCATAGGTGATGGTCTCCTTAGTAATCAGAGGAGAGGAAAAACTGGGGATGGTTTCACCAATCGTAACATTACCCTCCATATACATACACTGAGCAACAAAACTGTTGCAATAACTAACCCTAATGCAGTGCATGAAGCGCACTGCAAACACCTGTGGGAATCTCGCTTAGCTTGGGTGAGACTAAATATAGTACACACTCATGGCTACAGATCACCCCCTGGGGTCATGTGATCTAGTCCAGTGGCTGTGGAGATATGGTGACTTTAATCCACCTATGTCATTGCAACAGTTTTGTTGCTGATATTACAAATATCATAAACTAGTATGAAGTGTATCC
>JBBPRX010000810.1:0-11499 GCA_038093195.1 Boletus fagicola | reverse complement strand
GCAGGCTGACGCGACTTTTTGGGAACTCGATCAGGCCTATGTGAAGGTTCATCCTTATTGTTCTTCTTGATCCTCGTCTGTAGCAGCCTTTTGAGGATCTGAATGCCCTGAGATGACTTGGCAGTATCAACATTTTCCTCCCGATGTGGTTCTGGAGGATAGGTTATGTCGTCCTCGCGGGGATGGGAAGAGGATGTCGGGGTAGGTGGCTACAGCAGGTTCAGCATGGAGGAAAGAGAATGTAGTGATAATAAACCTCGTCATAGTCGAACTGAGGAGCGGACGGGCCGGATGGCACCTCGACCTGTGCGATCGTGAGGACTTGTTTCGAAGGGGGAAAGAACCAACGAATACCTCGAGCGGATCACCATCGCCATCCCCGCTGTGTGTCTTGGACTCGATTGGACTCGATTTCCCAGGTTCTTCCTGGTGTATGTACACAATGAGTAAGTCAGCGCAACTCGGTTTGGTAGCGGAACGGCACACTCGTACTGGATTAGAGTTACCACCAGAGGTCGCAGGTTGCTCGTCTGGTCGTCCTTCGTTGTGAGTAGATGTCTAATGGAGTGTCTCAGTGCGGGGAATGGAATAGGATTTACCCGATATGTTAACTTGTGAACAGACAGATGCTTACATGGAAAGGACCATACAAGTCCGGCAGAATATGGGCGAGGTCGCGCACAGTGATTTTTCCGTCGTGTCGTCCAGTCGCCAAATAGCTACTATCCGGGGAGAGGGTGATTGACCATAACCCACTGCTTTCCTTGATAGCAGGGCCAATCTGGATAAGAGTTGATGCATCCAGGAACGAGATGGAATCCGATTCGTAGGTAGCAATGAATTTGCCATTGGATGCTAGAGCGATACGACTGACGAAACGAAGAGTCGATGATTGAGCGAGCTGCGACCCGGTGGGCACAGCAAAAGACTTGATTTTCTCGTCGTTTGATGTGGCAAAAATTTGCTGGCCATCGTTTGACCATGCAAGTGGAGTGGTTGCCCATCCTGAGGGTGTGATAGTGTTGATGGTAATGAGCTTGTCACCGCTGCGACTGTCGAAAACGCGGATTGAGCCTCTATCACAGGTGGTGGCAATGTGCTCGCCATTTGGGGAGAACTTGATTCCATTCACATAATCGTCGTGTCGGAGCGGGCCAACGAGTCTCTCCGCTGTCGTTATGCTCCAAACGCTCGCTTGATTTTCATTCCTCCCAGTCCCGGTCGCAAGCCGGGTCGAATCCGGGGAGACATCAACTGCAGTCACCCTGTTTCCGCCCTCCACATCAAAGACCTTTGCGTGGAGCTCCGCGTCCCACACACTTGCGCCGTCCTCAGCCCCGCACACTACCCACTTGTGATCCCTCGACACGGAAATGGCGTTCAGGTTCATTCCCATTTGCTTTCCGAGTTCTTGACCGTCGGCAACTCGCCATCGTCGAATCCCATCGCCAGTCCCACCCAAAATATGTTTTTCGTCAGGGTGAAAAGCAGCTGCGTATACATAACTAGAGCGACCGGTGTCAAGTACTATTGCTGGGTCTTGATGAATAATCAGCATTCAACCAAATCACTCCTTGGAGCCGCTACGCACCGGTCTTTGTCGACGACATCCTCACAGATGGCACACAGTTGTTGGGTTCGAAGAGTGAAGGAACGGGGTGTTTCGGTTTACTCGTGGGTTACCAGTGGGGCGCAAAGCTACTCCATAGACACGTTTCCTTGTCCTCGATATGGGTCGCGGGCGCCTCTTACGTTTGGCGCTTATTCTTACTCAGATCCCTGCTCGCTGACCTCGTTGCGATGACCAGGCAGGCAGTCAACTTATCGAAAAAAACCATCCCTTCTTGCCAGTCTTTCTTGGGACCTGCGAGTGCTCGCCATATCTCGGCTGTAGGACTTGTTTCTCGACGAGTCTTACAAGCTCCATTGGATCCCCTCGCGACCTACCGCACACAAAACACGTGTGCATTCCTGGACGCTCTCCAACAGGGAGCGCTCGTACTCTAACAGAATATACTCGGCAGGATGGGAAACAAATGTATTCACTACGCGAATTCGAACCGCGTCATATTCACATTCATATGTATGGGCCCTATGGGGCGTTTCTGGAATAGCTCGCACCCCCACCCCGTAGTACGTATGTGTCTGTCCAACCTCGACTGGTTGCGCTCACACATACACCTCGTTGGCTCTTTGAACATCTCCACGAACTGCAATGCTCCAGCGTTCGAGGATTGGCTGCAGTACCATCAAGTGGATCAGAGTTCGCACCAGAAATTTCAAGTTGGTATAAGTATACCTAACTCGACCGTAACGAGAGCGGTCTACACCACATTAATTCGACCGTTTTTCATGCTCACGGGTTGCACATCGCCGCCAGTCCCTTGATATCTTCTTTGCATTTTCTCGCAAATTACCTCTGCCCTGACTCTGACATATTCTACTAAGTGCGTGTTATCCTCGCCCCTCACACATATCCAGCACCCCAGCTAAGTCTCCAGTCCAGTCCCCCGCAGAACAAACATGACTCGCTGGCACATTTATCATCAGAGCGGGCTACGGACTCATCATGGCCCTTTTCTGGCTTTGCTATGACTTATACCCTCTAGGACTGACTGAAATGCAAGAATTTGAGCCGTAGACGAAACCCCCTCAATATCTTCATCCAGTTCGTGTTTAAATCTTCCCGATCACACCGCTGTTGATCGTGCCCCTGAACTGAAGCAGGACGGATCAACAGGGTAGTATCGTGCGTGGTCTCATCGATCATGATCGGGCATCGAAGCAGGTCAATTGCAACCCCTGGCAGGAGGCGGATATGATCGTAGTCATGGATATGGAGGGCGTGATGTGATGTCGTTGAGGGGTTATCAGGTCAAATACTACTAATAGCGCTATGAGTCGACACGAACTCGTCCACGTACTCACGATTCACAATGGTATCTACTTATATGCGTCGTATCGAGTCAGCTGGATGAATGCATCCCATCTCCAGTACCTGAGCCACAACACATCCATGCGGGAAACGCGATCGAAAGGATAGCCTTGCCTGATTGTCGCTGTTGTAATCCGGCGTGAGTCCCACGACATAAGTTAGGGAAACCATTCGCACTGTGAGATGAACCCCCTCGCCGGGGGGATGAGATATATCTATCGCTTGTTGCGCCTAATAGGAAATGAACTATCGTAACATGATACATAATACTGGGGAAAAGACGCACTGTGGCAGCTTGCTTTGGATCTGCAGCGCCTTGTCCGCTATGTGAAGCACTTTTGTTCGGATTGGCGGGCTCAGTAGTATTAGTAGTAGGCGGTTTAGGCTGTAACGTCTAATGAGTCCTTGCATACAAACTCGAGGAACAACGAACCTTTCGTTTTCCAACGGTTTTCGCGACTGTTCGCTAGGATGATGTGTTAAGCGCACTGCACCCGATCGTCTATCAAGAGAGAACACTCACCGGCTTACGTTTAGCTGCAGCCATCCACGAAGGTCCCTGATTTGTCACGTCCACTCTCGCTGGCGACGAGGAAGGAGACCGACGATCGGCATGCTGACGCGACTTCCTGGGAGCTCTATCAGGCTTATGCGAAGCTGCATCCTTGTTACTCTTCTTGGTCCTCATCTGTAGCAACCTTTTGAGGATCAGAATGCCCTGAGATGACTTGGCAGTATCAACATTTTCCTCCATATGTGGTTCTGGAGGGTAGGTTATGCCGTCCTCGCGGGGATGGGCAGAAGATGCTGGGGTAGGTGGCTACAGCAGGTTCAGCACGGAGGAAAGAGAATGTAGTGATAACAAACCTCGTCATAGTCGAACTGAGGAGCGGACGGGCCGGATGGCACCTCGACCTGTGTGATCGTGAGGACTTGTTTCGATGGTGAAAAGAACGAACAAATACCTCGAGGAGATCGCTATCGCCGTCCCCGCGGTGGGTCTCAGACTGGACCGGACTCGATTTACCAGGTTCTTCCTGGTGTATGTACACGATGAGGGAGTTAGTGCAACTCGTTTGGTGATCGAATGGCCACTCCTACCTGATTAGAGTCGCCACCTGAGGTTTCAGGCCGCTCGTCTGGTCGTCCTTTGTCACGAGTAGATGTCTAATGTAATGTGTCAGTGTGGGAGACAGAATGTGGCTTATCCGGCATGGCGATGAACGGAAAATGCTTACAAGGAAAGGACCATACGAGTCCGGGAGAATATGACCGAGGTCACGCACGATAATTTTCCCGTCACGTCCTCCAGTCGCCAGATAACTACCATCTGGGGAGATGGCGATCGAACGTGTTGCTTTGCTGTCCTCGATGGGATGGTCAATCGGGGTGAGAGTCGATGTGTCCAGGAACGAGATGGAACTGTCTGTGAAGGTAGCAATGAATCTGCCGTTGCCGGCTAGAGCAATGGAGTAGAGACTGTCACTGAAAGATTGCAATTCAGTAAGCTGGGATCCCGTCGACACATCAAAAGCCATGAATTTGTGTGATGCCACAAAAATTTGCCGACCGTCGTTGGACCATGCAAATGGAGTGATTGCCCATCCTGAGGTTATGATAGTGTTAATAGTGATGAGCTCGTCACCATTGCGACCGTTGAAGATGCGGATCGAGCCTTTAGAGCAGGTAGTGGCGATGTGCTCGCCAGTCGGAGAGAATTTGATTCCATTCACATAATCGTCGTGTCGGAGCGGGCCAACGAGTCTCTCCCCTGTCATTATGCTCCAAACGCTCGCTTGATTTTCATCCCTTCCAGTCCCGGTCGCAAGCCTAGTCGAATCTGGAGAGACGTCGACTGCAGCCACCCTGTTTCCACCTTCCACATCGATAACCTTTGTGTGGAGTTCCGCGTCCCACACACTTGCGCCATCTTCGGCCCCACACACTATCCAATTGTGATCGCTTGACACAGAAATGGCGCACAAGTCCATTCCCATTTGCTTTCCGACCTCTTGACTGTCAGCAAGTCGCCATCGTCGGATTCCATCGCTACTGCCGCCCAAAAGGTGCTTTCCATCAGGCTGGAATGTGACTGCCCAGACCTCACTGGAGCAACCGGTATCAAGTACTCTTGTTGGGTCTTGCTGAACTGTCAGCGTTCAATACCAATCACTCCTCGAAGCTGCCACGTACCGGTCTTCGTTGACGACATCCTCACCGATGGCACACAGTCGTTGGGTTTGAAGAGTGAAGAGCGAGGTGTTTCGGTTTACACAGGAGTCGTGGCGCAAAGCTGTTCCACAAGCACGTTTCCTCGTTCTCGATATGGGTCACAGGCGCCTCGTGTCTTTGGCGCTTATTCTTGCTCAAATCCCTGCCAGCTGACCTTGTTGCGACGACCAAGCGGGCAGTCAATTTATCACCCCTCGTTGCAAGGGTAGTCAGTCTTACTGGGGACCTGCGAGTGCTTGTCGTATCTTGGCTGCAGGACCCGTCTCACGACGAGTGTGCAATCCGCATTAGAACCACTTGCCAGCGCGACATACCGCGTGCATTCCACGACGTTCCCGAATATGGCATGCTCATACTCCAGGAGAATATTCTTCACAAGATGTGACACGAATGTATGCGCTACCCAAACTCGAACTGCCTCCCCCTCATACTCACATCCACAATCTCCGCGTTTTCGCGTTCGCTGCTGTAGACGGCGCACAGGTGGACGTCTCACGTACGCACGCACACACGTGTCTCTCCGGGGCTCGAATGGAAGTCACGCCATGCCCAACCTCAAACCATACACTGCTCTTACTAAACTTGTTGTGGCATTCAAGTCATCGGTACGACCTGCAGCGGTAGCTCATGCTGTATCCTTGAACCAGGTCGAGATCCCGAGATTCTTGGAGTCACGAGGCACGTTTCGTGTTCCATTGTATCAATTTATCTTAACTGGTCTTAGATTTCCTGCGCAGGAACCGCTACGCGGTGACGCCAAAGTACCACTGGCATGTGCAACAAGAGCGGCAAGGCCGCTGGAGCTGACGACGACCGCAGGACGATCTCGCGCAGACAGTGTCTCCTCCTCTTTCCCCCCTCCTCCGCACCCCCTCGATCGACTCGTACTCGCCTGACGACCACGCTGGAGCCGATGACGACTGCAGGGCGATCTCGCCTGGACAACAGACACGGAACGGCAAGGCCAGAACAACGAGGAGGAAGACCACTCGAGGAGCGGTCGTGCAGCCCGTGGAGGTGCCGTACAAGGTGAACAACCTGTGAGTCGACGACACCACCTCCCACTCTTGGTTACCCGTCGCGACTGACGCCGCCACCTTGATCAGCCAAGACAGGCGGCGCAGCGAGCTGGTTGCGATGGTCCAACGACAGGTCGATCGGTGGCCACACACCGGTGGCAAGCGCAAGTTCAAGGCTACGAAGACGAACATCAAGCAGATGCAGAATGCGCTTCTGAACCCCAAGTTTGGGTTCACGAAGCAGATGGAAGTGTTGGCGGCCCCCTCTGAGCACGGAAAGCCGCCGCACTCCGATTTTGGCATTCCTGGCAGGGATGTGCCACTGTGCGATGACGAACGAGACAGCGGGGACGGCGGACCCGAAGGAGAGGAGGTGCGCGACGGTACATGCGCACTCATTTTTCGTGCACCAGGCTCACTATGACTGCTCCTCCCGAGCAGACGGCGTCGCGGACGTGGACTCTACAGCGGCGTTGACCTGCTCTACCCGATTGCAGTACAGTGTCTTTCACGGCGCGACGCCAAACAAGTCGTAAGAGTCTTACAACGGATCGTCAACTCTCTACCTCTACAACTGGACGCAGCCCAGCTCCTGGCTGCCTACCCTACATTATCCGCCTCACAGATGGAGGCCCGAGCTCGGCCATTAGGTGTTCACATGGCACTCTTCTCGCTGCCCATCATGGTGGATATAGCATCTCGGACATCGAGATCGTTATTCCTATTCACCGGCGTACCACAAATGAACACCAATTCAGCATAGGACTCCCGAGGAAAGGCATGCTATTGCCGAGCATACATGGGGACTCATAAACCGGCGGCACCGCGATTAGGCCGTGCTTCAGTTCTTACTCTATATTCCAGGTATCTACAATTCCTCGGACTCGTCACTTGTCTGGTAATATTGCTTGCACTGGTAACCCCATCGAGCAGATATCCAAATAACAACTGAGTAATACATATGCTATGATTGGTCGAAATTTCATCTACAACTGCTGGCATAGAGTATCCGAGGTCCACCGGCGACCCTTTACCCAACAAAGTAGCAATCCAATCATCGGCCGATCAGGAACATCTGACGCCACTATCTGGAACTTGGGCCCATCTCCTCCATCGAGAATAGAACAGTGACATACAGCATCGGTATTAGGGTCCACCTTTCAATGGTAGTATCTGGATCATAGGGTCAGCCATGCCGCCCATGTGTGTATTAATGACAGCAAGACCAGCTCACCTAGTCACTTCGTATCCGATAGGAAAGATGTATCGTTCTGTGTGAAAGCGCTCTGCACGCAGGCCTCGTCAAGGCCCTTCTTATCGCGCGGCAGCGGTGGAATGATAAAGCCCTTGGATGTGACTGTAGGCGCTTTGAACCATTTCGGTTTGGCATGCCGTTGGATATCTGACATTGCTTCCTCGAGATCATTCGGCTCGCCAGACCACTTGAAACGAGCTTTGGAGAGAGAAAGGTTATTCAGATGACCAGGTTTGTCAGGATGGCCGTCGGGGGTGAGCTCGACAGCATCCTTGTGCCTCAATATAGCTTCAGCGAGGTCACTCAGCTCACCGAGTTGCTCGAAACGAGTGACCAAGCAGTTTCCAAGACTTGCCAGACAGTCAGGTTTGCCAGGGCGGCCGTCAGGAGTGAGCTCGATGGCATCGTTGTGCCTCGAAATCGCTTCGTTGAGGTCACTCAGCTCGCCAAAGCGCTCAAAACGAGCTCTGAGGGAGATGGCGAGGTTGTTCAGATAGCCAGGTTTGTCAAGGTGGCCGTCAGGGGTGAGCTCGACAGCTTCCTTGTGCCTCGAAATCGCTTTCTCGAGGTCACTCAGCTCGCCGAGGCGCTCGAAACGAGCTCTGAGGGAGAGAGCGAGGTTGTTCAGATGGCCAGGTTTGTCAGGGTGGCCGTCAGGGGTGAGCTCGACAGCTTTCCTGTGCCTCGAGATCGCTTCCTCGAGATCGCTCGGCTTGCCGAAGCGCTCGAGACGAGCTCTGAGGGAGAGAGCGAGGTTATTCAGGTGGCCAGGTTTGTCAGGGTGGCCGTCAGGGGTGAGTTCGACAGCTTCCTTGTGCCTCGAAATTGCTTCCTCAAGGTTACTCAGCTCGCCGAGGCGCTCGAAACGAGCTCTGAGGGAGAGAGCGAGGTTGGTCAGATGACCAGGTTTGTCAGGGTGGCCGTCAGGGGTGAGCTCAACAGCTTCCTTGTGCCTCGAAATCACTTCCTCGAGGTCACTCGGCTCTTCGAAGTGCTCGAAACGAGCTCTGAGGGACAGGGCGAGGTTGCTCAGATGGCCAGCTTTGTCAGGGTGACCGTGGGGGGTGAGTTCGACAGCATCATTGTGCCTCGAAATCGCTGCTTTGAGGTCACTCAGCTGGCCGAAGCGCTCGAAACGAGCGACAAAGCAGTTACCAAGGCTGCCCAGATAGCTGGGTTTGCCAGGGTGGCCGTCGGGGGTGAGCTTGATGGCATCCTTGTGCCTCGAAATCGCTTCCTTGAGGTCGCTCAGCTTGCCGAAGCGCTGAAAACGAGCGCTGAGGGAGAGAGCGAGGTTGTTCAGACGGCCAGGTTTGTCAGCGTGGCCGTCAGGGGTGAGCTCGACAACATCCTTGTACGTTGAAATTGCTTCGTCGAGGTCACTCAGCTCGCTGAGGCGTCCAAAACGAGCACTGAGGGAGAGAGCGAGGTTGTTCAGATGGCCAGGTTTGTGGCCATCAGGGGTGAGCTCGACAGCATCCTTGTGCCTCGAAATCGCTTCATCGAGGTCACTCAGCTCGCCGAGGCGCTCGAAACGAGCTCTGAGGGAGAGAGCGAGGTTGTTCAGATGGCCAGGTTTGTCGAGGTGGCTGTCAGGGGTGAACTCGACAGCTTCCTTGTACCTCGAAATCACTTCCTCGAGGTCACTCAGTTCGCCGAAGCGCTCGAAACGAGCTCTGAGGGCGAGGGCGAGGTTGACCAGATGGCCAGGTTTGTCAGCGTGGCCGTTAGGGGTGAGCTCGACAGCGCCCTTGTGCCTCGAAATCCCTTCTTCGAGGTCACTCAGCTCGCCAAGTCGCTCGAACCGAGTGATAAAGCAGTCACCAAGACTGCACAGACAGCTGGGTTTGCCAGGGTGGCTGTCAGGAATGAGCTCGTTGGCATCCTTGTGCCTCGAAACCGCTTCATCGAGGTCACTCAGATCGCCGAAGCACTCGAAACGAGCTCTGAGGGCGAGGGCGAGGTTGACCAGATGGCCAGGTTTGTTGGGGTGGCCGTCAGGGGTGAGCTCGACAGCTTCCTTGTGCCTCGAAATTGCTTCCTCGAGGTCACTCAGCTCGCCAAAGCGCTCGAAACGAGCTCTGAGGGAGAGGGCGAGGTTGTTTAGACAGTCAAATTTGTCAGGGTGGTCATTAGGCACAAGCTCGACGGCATCCTTGTGCCTCGAGACTGCTTCCTCGAGGTCATCTGGGTTGCCCAGGCACCAAAATCGAATTAAGAGGGAACCAGCAAGGTTGGTCAAACAGCCTGGTCGGTGAGGATTGCCATCGCGAAAAAGCTCCACAGCCTCCCTATGTCTCGAGATTGCTTGCTCGAGGTCACTGAGGTCACCAGTACACGGATCACCAGTCGCGATGGGTTGGGCTCTTGGAGTGAGGTGCACGGTGCTTCCAGTCATGGACATCGAGTTGGCGAGATCACAGGCATTGCGACAGATAAATCCCACAAGAAGCGCAGTACCAAGCCTACTCAGCATCCAAGGCTTTTCGATGTGGCCGTCTGGAGTGAGGTTTACGGCGCCCTTGATCATGGAAATTGAGTTGTCGAGATCGGAGACATCACCACGTCGTACAAAACGTATGCGGAGTGCATCACCAAGGGATGCAAACACCCAGGGTTTATCGAAGTGGCCATCTGGAATGAGCCGCGCGGCTTCCTCAATCACTGAAATTGACTTTTCAAGATAATCAAGGTCGGCAGTGACCTCGAAATGTTTGCGCAACACAGCACTGAAGTTGATCAATCGGTATGGCCGGTCGAAATACCACTCCGGAGGCGTTCGAGCAGACCGATCCAATTCCGAGATCAACTTGTCAAGCTCGAACAACTTTCCCGACGTCATGGCCTGGTAGCGTTTAAGTGTTTGAAGTACGAGATCTGCGCCTCGGTATTCGTAGCTGCCCTTGCAGCTAACCTGCTTGACCTCAGTCACGAGCCCCTCAATTTCGTCCGCAACGGATGCATCGCACCGCAGCTTCCCGTAGCGATACAAGAGAACTTGAGCGAGTCGCAGTAGTGTCCCTGGTCGATCTGGGAGAGGCGCTGGACGCAACACGAGCGCTTTGCGATAGGAAGCAATGGCCTCTTCGAGGTCAGGGATTGTGCCGTGAACCTGACAGGTTATGAACTTCACCATAGCAAGGTTGAACATCGCGACTGCGCGACATTGATGGTTGGATGGGCAGAGGTCCAGGGCACGTTTAAAGCATTCTACAGATTCTTGCAGCTCCACTATTCCGTGGTCTCTGTGATAACGGAGAAGTGCATTGTGCCCTTCGTCCGTTGCCTCTCCGACTCCAATACATGAATGGTCTTCGCATCCCAGCTAACAAAGTCTCATTAGCAACTGGGACGAATAATGTAGTTACTACTCTCACATTGCTATCGCCTTGACTCCAATCAGCAAAAGAGTCTAACCGCCGTTCTTCAAGAGTAATCAGGAGTGAAGGACAGGAAGACTCGGAGGCATATTTTCCTCCCGGCGAAGAGAACGGAACTACACCAGTTTTGAGCAATAGCCGCCAGAATGCCAAAAATGATGGTACATACAGTATGTGCTGCCCTTCTGAGCCAAATCGCTCACGCTGATTTCTGATACGCAGAGCGTTTCTCCATTTCCGAGCGTTGGCTCAAACTCGAAAGAAGCGTTGACGGTGAATCGGACCTTGACCATTGAATCCGTGGGCCTAATGATCGTGAGCGGCAGCAAGTAGAAAGGAGAAATGGCTTGCTCACAACATAATCTCATCATCCCATTCGATGATGCTATCGTGGAGCAAAACTGACTTAATTTTGCTCCTTCTCTTTGTACCATCGAACTGGATAAGGACATAAAAGCCGACAGGCATGCGTCTGAGCCCAGTGACAATGTTTTCCACCCGCATGCCTGTGAAACGATTGTCATACTTCTCCTACAAGGGCACAAGGCGTACGTACGTGTGATCACGATCTGCCAGATATCATCAGAAGGAGCAGGCATGGAAAATGTCCTGGGAGAGAACGCTGACTGGCGCGGTTCATCGCTGTTGACACAACCTAGTTAACACTCCAAGCCTCAG
>JBBPRX010000809.1:0-11500 GCA_038093195.1 Boletus fagicola | reverse complement strand
CCTCGGATCTACACAGAACACCTTACTTGCTCAGTCAAGCATCTCTTGCTCGTTCCACCACTCTCGACTATCACACGGTGTAAGCATCTCCTACATCGTTCCTTCCTTGCTGTCACCTCTGCCTGGAAGTACTCTTGTACTTCGATATCTCGTCTGTATGAGGAAGACAAAGCCTAAGTAGGCAATACCCTGAACCCTGATCTATGAGTTGTAACACTATTGGACAATAAAGCTATCATATAAGTCCATGAGGAGTAAAACCCTATACCCTGGGTAAGATACCCTGGTTCCTGATCACAGAATATGATGTGATAGTCATGTGATAGTCTAGAACATGAGTCTAGAACATATCAGGGTGAAGGATATGATGTTAAGGTCATAAAGGTCCTAGAACAACAGGCTAGACCAGACTAGTTCTGTCATGTGATCACAAACATGTCACAGGACCTAGAATATGTCAATAGACATATGGCTAACCCTCAATAGTGAAAGAATATGAATAGCAAGAATAAAAGGAATTGTGAAGGATAAAGAAATGGATATAGAAAATCCATAATCGGACTTAGTGGATAACCACAATTCCGATAGCTTCTTCACACCCCCGGTCCACTAAAGTAAGCCTTCCTCCTTTCATTTGGGTCGAGCTCTGCTGCATGTGTCATAGGCTCCTTATCCATGGGAATGCAGCTTGCTCTCTCGAGTCAGCACAGTGCTTCAGACCGAAAAGCCCTCTGGGCTTTTGCCCACATCCCTCCTTAGCATACTCTCGATACCACCGTCATGTACACACATGTACAGTACTTACATTCATTGTATCCGATACATTCTCCACCGTAGCGATTCAATATCCACGGATGCATTTCTAGGCTGGTCACGCGTGACCTTCCTAGAATATAGTCCGTGTATGAGTCAGCGAGGTGGCGCAGCTTCTTGCTTCCTGCCACCTCGCACCTGCACCCTCAGTGTCCAGCCCAGGAGCCTCTGCGCTCCTCATTCCCTTCATCTTTTCGCACCCACCCTCCGCGCCCTCTCTCAGGTTCAACATCCGCCTCTGCTTGTCCCCACAAGCATCCATCGTCTGTTGCACTCCGTTTCCTCACTACGCGACCTGCTCGGTTCCCTACCCACCCTCGCAGCTCGCTCTCTCGAGTCAGCACAGTGCTTCGGACCGAAAAGCCCTCTGGGCTTTTGCCCACATCCCTCCTTAGCATACTCTCGATACCACCGTCATGTACACACATGTACTTACATTCATTGTATCCGATACATTCTCCACCGTAGCGATTTGATATCCACGGAGAGTATACTTAGTACATCTCCTAGCATATCCATCGGCGAAGTGGACCCTGCCAGTGATGGCTGAACTGAGGGTCTCTAAGACTTCTCGCTGAGAGATCGACTAGAGATCGACGGTCGTACGGTCACTCATACTTCATGCTTTCATTATTGGTGATGATCGATGATATCATCTGTGAACCCATAGACGCCCAGCAACCAGTTTGGTTTTGCGACACCCACTAGGCTGTCGCCGGGATAAAATCGGTGTTGGCGGATATACTGATCACTGGCAGCGAGTACTCTCGACTCTACCAGTCGGTGAATAACGATGAACAAATCTCGTTATAAATAAGGTATGTCTTGTCGCAAGCCTATCAAAATACCCACCCGCCCAACTTCCCACTTTTAGTTCCGTAACAAAACCAGAGTGGTTCAGATCCGGTCCTCCAAATGATGCAGCCATAATATTGCAAAGCTCATCAAACTGAATGTAAATCCAATGTAAAGAGCTGTAAAGTCTTTCTTCCTGCATGCTGACATTCAGGTTCAAATGCTGAAGGTTGGTAGAATGTCGCTGCAGCTGGCAGACCTCTCAGCTCTTTCAACGGGGTGGGCCGACTCGTCGGATATGTTGAATGAGTAAAGCTGGCCACCTATGTCGTAAATACGGCTTAGGGACTTGCGAAAAAAATAGTAAGCACCTCCTCGTTGCAACAACCATTGCATACTTATGTAACAAAAGATGCGAGCTAATCGACGGGATTTGAGTTCCCGGGGACTCACCGAGAACTTATAAAAGGGCCCACTCTGATCAGTAAATAACCCCCACCTCTACAGGCCAACTTAGTCGTCTTTGAGTCTTAAACATGTTCACTCGTCCTACTTCCATTTTCATTGCACTGTTCGCTATGGTTGGCTTCGTTGCTGCTGCCAACGATACCAGCCAGTGCTCGACGGTGTGCTGCAAGTCAGCTGCGAATGTAAGTTGCAGTGTCGTCTGCTGTTCGAGTCATGTTGACGATCGTGCAACTAGGCCCCTACTGGTTGGCAGGGATCAAACTGTACGCCTGTTGCGTCTGATGGGAAGTGTGGTGATACCAAGGATACCAAGCTTTGCTGCTATGATATTGTGAGTAGCTCGGGCCCTCTCGCAACGAGATTGTCTGAGATGCGTACAGCAGGGCACTTCTGCAGCCAAATGCGCTCAACCCATCAAGAACTAACCGCATACCTACTTCTGCTTTGTTATTGAGGTGGATCTGTGTTATGGAAGGGATGGTGTTTGTGTCACGTCTCCTGTTGCTCATGTTTTGAAGAGGCTGTCCGTATCTTAGTCACCTTAATGAGAGCTGTGGAAGTTAGGTCTTGGCAGCTACAAACTTCGTATTAAACATGGTCATCTTCAACCACTGCAACCTTGTAGCGAACAAAAGTGACTAAACGACCATGGTCAGAAGAGTCTTGTACAGAACAAGAACACATGTCCCGAATCGTCGCCCCAGGCAGAGGGAACACGTGCAATACATACATCACGTCTGGACAGTTGTTCTTTACAGTTTTACTTCGTTCTTTTTGCAAACGAGCCGAGACGCGCGAAATGGGACCCTGCGCCATGCGCCATGTTCATGCCTATGCCCTGGCGTATTCGCAAAAAGTACATGCCCGCAAACATGAACAAGACCTGTCGTCACACGCTCATCAGTCAGTTTCACTCTCAGTTCCAGCCCGCACGGGACGTTGCCAAGAGAAAACGAAAAAAAAAACGAAACGAAACGCACATTAAAACCAGCAAACCCGACAACGACACCCAAATCCCTCCACCGGTCTCCATACGACACGTTGAATCTGGCCCCCATCCACGCGTCCGTCGTCCGAAACGGACAATATGCGCACTCGGCAATCGCGTTCGGGTTGACGAGGTAACCGCCGGCAAAAGACATGTATGGATCCATGTAGGCGCCGCAGGTTGTGCCTGAGGGCGGCTGGATCGTGACGAGCTCGGTGGACGCGCAGGTGATGGATTGGTTGGCGATGACTGAGAGGTTGGGGGGGATATCGGTGTGTCGTTCACGCATGGAGTAGGTGAAGTAGAGAAGCTCACCTTGACCCAAGAGACCCTCGATGACATAGGTAAAGGGGGAAAGGTGGTACATCCACTGCCACCACCCTAATTGAGAATACGTTTGTAGGACGCCAGCACTGTGATGTCACCGCGTCCATCCATCAGTACGATCGAGACACGCCATGCCAAATGAGAGCGAAGCGTACAAAATGACGATGAACGAGAACAAGGCACTGCACAACGTGGATGCGATGGTTCCGTTGGGAGAGATCGCTGCGACTGCCTGCCCAAAGGTGGTGTAGTATAGCGGGAACACCACGGAGCAAAAGAGGTACGAAGAACCGGCACGAGAAGAGTCGAAGCCAGACGCCCAGTACCAGCAGAAAAAGAGCAAGGACGAGCCGAGCATGTTCCACGGGATTTCGATCAGAATCTGAGACACGAGGAACGCAGACCAGGTGAACATCCTCGAAGGACGCTCCCGAACTTCGTACACTGTTCGGCTTTCGATAAACTTGCCCTGCAATTGCAGTGCCATCGGTACAGATACTGACACCGCCAAGAAGACCGACTGTGTTCAAGGGACGTCAGCCAATTCCTCGCGTTTTCAATCATACGCGCAAGGCACACACAAAGAGTTTGTCCTGACAGCCCTGCAGAGAATTTGTCGTTCTAAAGAACGTGAATCCGATAAGGAGCCCAGCAACAGCGAAGACGATCAGTTTCGAATAGATGTACATCGGGTTTCGCCAGTAACACACAAGGCCACGGTGAGTGAGTAAAACGAGTTGCTTCATCCAAGAGTTTGCAAACTCGGAATGTGTCCTGGTGCTCACAACAGGACGAGACCGTCCCTCTTCGTGAATACGTTCGATCTCGAGGTCCAGCTTCGTCGCCTCCGGGGAATCATTCCAGATCTGGTTCCAGTCGGTCGTACATGCTGCTGTGGCGCCCGCTCCAATGACGTCTAACATGTACTCGGCCCTGAGTGGTACACACGGCGTGTTTAGCTAGCGGCACGCCACCAAGAATGACAACACTAACGGGTTTGCGTCTGCAGCACAGCGAGGGGCGCCATTCCTTTCGAAGTATTCGATCATCGTCATAGACTTCTCACCGATATCGCCAAAGTAGACCGTTTGTCCACCTTTGCGGAGCAACAGCAACCTATCAAAGAGCTGGAAGATTTCGCCTGAGGGCTGATGGATGCTATGCGCATCCCCTCATCAGCAACTGCAATCAGTGCAACACTCATAAGCCGGGGACTCACGAGCAAAGGATAGCCTGTCCATTGTTAGCGAGCTCACGAAGGAACATCACGATGGCCCATGCAGACTGCGAGTCGAGACCAGACGTGGGTTCATCCAGGAAAAGCAGTAATTTCGGCTAAATCACGGCCTCGTCGGCCAAACGTGACATGGGTGGAGGTATTTGAAAATCGTACCTTGGCAGCAAGCTCGACGCCGATGGTAGTACGTTTCCTGTGTTCAACACCGAGCGAACCGACGATAGCATCTGCAGAAGCTTCTAGACCACACATTTTCAGACATTTGTCGACGCTATTCACGGACGGTGGGGTATTAGAAACAGGATGTGGATGGTCATAAAGACGTACTAGGCTTCTTTCTCAACCATCGGAACGGATGCGGGCTGTCGAAGTCTCGCCGAGAACAGAAGGGCCTCGCGAACGGTTGACTCTGGAATGTGAGTATCCATCTGTTGAACGTACGCTGTCTGGGACCGGAAGTCCGAGGGGAGTGGATGTCCATTCACCAAATAGTCACCGTGCACGACACCGACCGAGGTGCGCTGAGCGAGTACATTCAGTAACATCGTCTGTAGAGACATGCGCACGGTCAGTGTTAATACCAGCGACACTTCGAATGCCTACCTTGCCCGCGCCAGACTCCCCCATCAATGCCGTCAAT
The DNA here is from genome assembly GCA_038093195.1 of Boletus fagicola. Taxonomy (NCBI): domain Eukaryota; kingdom Fungi; phylum Basidiomycota; class Agaricomycetes; order Boletales; family Boletaceae; genus Boletus; species Boletus fagicola. The sequence goes on along the minus strand of JBBPRX010000809.1, from coordinate 6,232 downwards.
CTTCCGGGAGCAACATACCCAGAGACATCATCGAGCAGCTTACGGATTTCCCCTCCAGAATCGGGTACCTCGTACTGGATATTCTTCCACGAAAAGATGTCGGCTCGCCCCGGTTTTCCCAATTTGAGATTGGATGCAACACAGTCGTTGGCGGTGTCCAACTCCTCTCGTTTCTCACAGAGATCGCCTGGCGCAACTGATTCTTCATCCATAGCCTGATGGATGGGCATGCGATCACTTCCTTCCCTGTAGAGCGTCACTGCGGTGTCATGCGCGGTCCGCTTGTTGTACTGAGTGAAGGAGAGCAAGGTCCCAAGCAGGCTGAAACCGAAAATCCATAAAATCCCCAAGTTCTGCGTGACACCCGATCGTCAGTCGACATCATGTACGCAATATCGCAATAATGATCACATACCCTCCAGAGGTTCGAATACGAGTAGCCGAAAGACACATGTGTATAGGCATCCCCGGGCACAGTCGCCATTGCGGGTTGCGACCCGATGGTGGTACATGCCTGGTTCGCGAGCGTTATTTTTTCGTATCCAGGTCCTGATGGCACGAGCGCCGTACACGTCTCATTGATGGTGTGGAATTCGTTAACAATCAAGGACTCGAACGCATAGCGGAGAGGCTGTCGTAACGCGACATTGAACACTGTTTGGAAGAAAAGGTTTTCTGCGCACGCACGTTGAGGTAAGTGATCCAGCGCAACGCGCCGACAATGTTCCCCATAGGGATAGCATAGCCAGTGTACAAAATCAGGATCAGGACTGTCACTCCAGCCACCGAGAGAGCAGTCGATTCACTCGTGGAGGAAGCTGCAACACTTCTGAAGCAGGCCTTCATCACGAGCATCGCGGTAAAACTAAACAGGAGGTACGTGCTACGGGGGTTATGAGCTAGAGTTATACATTTCAATCGGAAAAGGAAATAACATACAAGAACTGTGCCACCGTTTTTTGTAGACCAATCAAAAAGTAGAGAATGATTGTCATGACGGCAGCTGAGATCAAGCTGATTGGAATGTCGACGATGATGTGAGCTAGAGCCCCGATGAAGGGGTAATACAAAGCTCCCTTTTGATGACGCCGGACGATTGGGCGCTGAGAAAAGAGACCGGGAATTTCAGCCATGGACATGACGGAACCACAGAACAAGATGCTGTCAGAGGTAATGTTCAATGCGCTTGCGATTGATTTTCACAAGATATACATACTAGTAGAGGGCACTACCCCGCGCAAAGTATGTATTCGTGTTGCTGGCAAGTTGGAGGAACACGGTCCCAATGAAAATGGCCTGGAAAATCTGTGACCTGTAGTTGTCCACGACAGATCAGTTTCCAACAAACAAGCGGAATCAATATGATGGTATACGGACCCCATTTGGACAGCCTGCGTGGCCCAGTCACCCTTCAATATTTGCCATCGGCGTCGCATCACCGCGCGGACCTGCATGGGTATGGACAATATATACGACTGGCTATTAGGAGCATGCCGTGCGTGTTCGCTTGTGGCGCTCGTGTCATATGCTCTCTTGAGGTCAGGCTTGTTGACGTAAAGGTTGTAGTACGAATCCATCGACGATTCATTGCGCCGGCCATGGGTGGATGCTTTGAAATGGGTAGCCATCTCATCTGCCGTGCGGGGAATGGCGCCCTGGAATCCAGCACGGATCCTCCTACCATTGGGATCGGTTGCTGTACGAGGACGATGAGCATACAAGATATCGAAAGACTGTCCTGAGACGTACACGCCACCAAGAAATCCGGGGTTGTTTGCCTATTCTGCGGTTCGTACCCCATGTCCGTGAAGTACCGTTTCGCCTCTTTCGCAGGCCCAAAGTATGACATCTTTCCCTCGCAAATGAGGCACACCTTATCAAAGAGGTCGAAGAGTTGCTCGCCAGCTTGATAGACAGAAGCGACGGTCGTGATCTTGGCCGTATCGGTCGCAACGCGAAGTGCTCGGATGAACTCGAGCGCCGTGGACGAATCCAAACCACGTGTCGAACTAGATCCATCTAAGTCGAAAACACTATTTTGCGGTGAAAAACGAATCAGTACGTACTTGTCCCAGCAAACGAGTTTGCCCCGTGCGGACATGGCCTCCGCAATCGACACCCTCTTCTTCTCACCACCAGAAATGCCTCTGAGAGATGCATCCCCAACGACTGTATCCCTGGCATGTTCGAGTCCAAAGATGCGCAGCAGCGCCTCTGTCGTATGCGTGGCATGTGCCGTTCTCGACTGGTTGTCCGCTTGGCGGCTCGGGGTCCTCATCGTAGAGGCAAATTCCAATGTTTCTCTGACTTTGAGCGTCGGGAAGTGGACATCATCCTCGGGACAGTATATGACATCACCACGGTACCGTTTTTCGATCTCTTCGGAAGTGAACGAGTCGTAGAAAACATCACCAAGCACATCGTGGTAGTCTATGCGATGGTTGGCGAGTGTCTTCAGAAAGGTACTGCATCCAGAACCTGGACGTCCTAACACGACTGTGTGAAGGGGGAGTTTCGTGCGTGAGCCAGGGTGAAAGCAGTGGATGGGGTATACATACGGAGCATCTCGCCTGGAAACACGACACCCTCGAAACCGGAAATAATGTCGCGAACAGGGGGGTGGTGCAATATATTGACATACTTGACTATTGACTGAGGGTAGAATAGGGATGCCAGATTGTGCTGAACGGCTGAACCAACACCCAGTCCCACAACGCGTAGGTCTCTAAACATGACCCCCAGTTTCCGCATCTGGACGCCATCTTCGGCAGACCTGTCATGAGTGCGATGTTGAACCCGCGGTCAATCGCGACAACGGGTGAGGTAGACTTACTGTGTGACAATGCATTTGACCAGCGAGTCTATATTCAGTGTATCACTGGAGTGCGTAGCAGATGCACCGCTGGATGGCTGCTTGTCCCGACAGAGGGACTCTCGTTTCTGATGTTGCGTGTCACATTCGGATACATGTAACTGTATCACCGATGGGCCAGTCATGGCTCAGACGGAGGGACGGAAGATTAATGGCAGTTGCGTACAGTTGGAAGAGGAGGTGGGGTGGGAGGGAGGATTGTAGGACATGCAAGAATTGATTGCGGTTCGAATAAATAGAAAATAAAACGGTTGAGTATATCACACCCGCACAAAAACATTAATTAATTAAACACAGAATTCGCCAGTTTACTTACGAATGGCCGCGAGTCGGGAAGGCGATGGTTAATCCTTCGACTATTTCCTGGGTAAGAGTCAGCCAAGGAAAACGAAGGGCTAGGTGTGCGTTATACGGAATCCCAAATGGATTGGCACCCGGCTAATCCAAAATATGTGCTCTCCGAGAGACTTTTGAATGCGGTGTACTATGCCAGGTTTGATAAGTGGAAAAAACCGACGAAAAGCACATTAAATCAGTAACAGACCGTACTATGAGGGTTAGGGTTCAGTAGAAAACTCGAACCTTCCTAACAGTTTGAGCCACTAAGAGAGTGATATGCCAAGTCACCGATTTGATTTTGAAACACGGGTGAAACATTCAAAACCTGAATATGCCCGAAACGAGTCCGAGCCTGTCCGAGCCCATAATCTCGGACGGTCCCGGGTTTCTAACAAATGTTCAGCAGCTCAGATACTTCCGGCGACGAGGGTACTCACCATCTGTTGCCGTCGAAGTTTAGATTTTCGGCTTGATGTGGCTAGTCTGGGGACCAGACGTCTAAGGAGGCAAACCGTCGGTAGCGCATAACCCAACTTTAAATCTAGTCAACGCCATGTCGACGGGAAGGCAAGTGAACATGCGACATGTTGAAGGATATGGAATGGAACATTTCGGGGACTTGATTTGCGACAGTGTCGGACGGGCCCGTAGTGATTCGTTTTATTAAAGATTAAATATTGATCAACGTTCGGGGATGTGGAATTCGAGCCAGAGGTTCCGGTTATTCCCGAAGTCACCTACAAGACTTGCAGCACAGCATGCAAGTCTTTTCGATTATATCTACAGCTACATATTTTTGGTACTACGAAAGCTCACGTTTTTTCATTGGTCCCGGTCAATCCTGACTCGCGCGCAGCCCTGGCTGATTGATATGAAACCCTAGCTACCCGCTTTACAGACTGATCTTTACAGATAAATTCTCGGATACGAATTCATTGTGCGAGTGTCAAAGAGCGGTAGGACGACGGTCATCCCGGGTTCCAGAATAGCATTGTTCTGAGGGAGAAGACAACCACGGCGGTAGTAACTTTGACGAGGAAAGTTGTGGCCTCGAATGTACAGACTCTGTGACGGTGCCGGGACTCCTGGCGGGCCGGCCCATCAAGAAACACTTCTCACGGCGTCCCTTTTGGCACTTGGCAAGGGTATAGTGGCCGCTCCGTGATATACAGTAGCAGGTTAGTAACATATCGATGGCTAACACGACTCTAGCATAGGAAATTTAGTCCTCCAGTCACTCTCGCTACGTGCAAGGCGAATGCTATCCGATGGCGTACATCTAATCCACGACTTCCTCCGAGTCTCTTCCTCAACGCTGTGCCATTCCAGGCCGTTTTGCAGGCAGGCGCAATGATCGTCTTTCCATTACACAAGGGGATCAGAGTCTTCCTGGTATCGAGAATGAACAATTGATGCCCATTTCGTCGAGATGGCACCTCTACTCGCTCCCTCGATACATCGCACCGTGATAAAGTAACTCAGTCGCGTGCGGGCAACGGACTGTTTGTATATTCACCTGATAAAGTAACTAAGTACGGAGTGAGCATGATTAGAGGAACTACAGTATTGAGAGCTCACCTCAGTCGCGTGCGGGCAACGGACTGAGGGGAGCGCTGTCAAGCTAGAGACTATATACATTTGGCTTTAAGTATTCGAATGTAAATGGTTAGACTACATTACTAAGGGTCGAGAACAAAAGAGAACAAGCGAGTACACTATAAACGTCGTAGCGTAGGAACAGAGAATGTAGAGCGTACATATATGGTTCGTAGAATGTAGGGGCGCGGTCCGACGAGTGGCTGTGCGCACGCTTGCCTGTTCTGACACACCGAACCATCTCACAGGAACGAGACTGTTTTGTTGACCTTCAGGGTTGAAGTCAGAATACTTGCTGCATACGCTCTCCCTGTACTTGGGTTGGTATGCCTTACTTCCCGGCACACATCTCTATTGAAGTAAATGTTGCAGCATACACATATTTGAACAAAGCATCATCATCCCATTCATGATTTCAATTGGGCACATCTCCACAAGGTTGTGCTCGCTGCTGTGCTAGTTGGGTTCATGATGGCCAATGTTTCCAGGCTCAGTATCGTTCAGAGTATGGTTAACACCTTGGACACTCTCCCGTCCAGTGCATGGACTTCTGATCAGCCACAACTTGTCAGACTGTGGACTCAAAGCAGGGTATGTGTGAATACCCCTGAATAAATAACAAGGCTCAGCCAAAGATAGTTGTTCTCCAACTTCTCGTACTAATCGTGAGTGTCTTTGTGTTCACTAACAAGGCATATCATTGTTATCACAATATGATTACTGTCTTTTTCAGCCGAGTTGGCCGTGTGGGAAATCATGAGTCAAAACATGCTGTAACCTTCTCTCCCTTGTAGCACCTCAATGCCTCACCAGAATTCGATATCAACAATACCATTCAACTCAGACAACCCTGTAGATTGCATCCTGGACTGACCAGAAGAAGAAAAAAGAGTTTTGAAAAATCTGGAATTTCACGGTTCCAGGATTCCCTCCATACAGTGGCTCAAAAAACTGTCCGCATGTTTGGTTATTTTTCACTAAACTCGATAATCCACAATAACCCCTAATCCTAGCCCTAAGATCTAAGTGTATGAAATGAAGCACATACCCTTGGCTTTCTATTGGTGTAAGGGTCAAGAGATTTGAATAGGGTTTGATGAAATGACAGCCATTTCAAAACAATGATTCATGCAGACAATTTTTTAACTTTATAAAAATCTAGACATCTAGTACTTGGTATGAGCTCCTTTGGCCTTGATAACTGCTTCAACCCTTCTGGGCATGCTTTCTATCCATTTCTGACACTGTTCCTCATCAATCTTCCCCCACTGCTCTACTACCCTTTCCCACAATTGATGAACTCCTGTAGGAGCACTCTCATAAGCTGAAAGGCATCTTTTGAGGTGATTCCAAGTGTGTTCAATGGGGTTAAGATCTGGAGACTGTGCAGGCCAGTCCAGAAGCTTGATTTCCTGCTCTTCAAAC
>JBBPRX010000808.1:0-11502 GCA_038093195.1 Boletus fagicola | reverse complement strand
ATAAAGGGTATGACGTAGTGTCTAGACCGTAAGGGTCAAGGGTATGACATCATGATCTAGACTCGTATGAAGTAAAGTAAGTCTAGAACCCAAAGAATATGAATAGCAGAATAATTAGATAACTATGATTATGGAATATGGAAATTCAGAATAAGAATACCATAGTTTCGATAGTACATACGTCCCCACAGATGTCTGTCACGACCTCATTGCAGCAGCACACTCCTCCCCGGAGGGTGGCCATGGTGGCCATCTTCCCACCATTGCCCTCCTCTCGAAGGACTATTGGTGGCCTGGCCTTTCTGCCTACGTGAGATGCTATGTCTGTGGTTGCGGCATCTGTCGGGCCTATAAGGTCCAAACCCATCCCACTGTTCCCCCCACTCATACCACTCAAGGTCACTACCACTTGTCCCTTCCAACACCTCTCCATGGATCTCATCACCGACCTCCCCTGCATGGGAGATTTTGATTCTATCATGGTCGTGGTCGACCATGGCCTTAGTAAGGGGGTAATTCTCGCCCCTTGCTCAAAATCGATCGACGCCATGGGCATTGCCAAACTCTTCTTCGATCACGTGTTCAAGCACTACGGCTTACATGACAAGTTGATCTCCGATCGTGGGCCACAAATCACCTCAGCCTTTGCTCAGGAATTGGTGCACCTCCTTCACTATGATGTAGCGCTATCCACAGCCTACCATCCACAAACAGACGGAGAAACCGAACAATATAACCAAGAACTGGAGACCTACCTCTGCATATTCTGTGATGGTCAACCACACAAATGGTTGGAATACATCTCAATTGCACAGTTCTCCCACAATGCCCCATACACTCCATCACCAAGAAGTCCCCCTTCTCCCTAATTCTGGGATATAAACCATGTTCCTATCCCCCCCTAGGCCGCACCTTCCTCCCCACACTTGAGCAACAGCTCTCCCATCTTGAGGATGCCCATAAAGAAGCCAAAGCTGCTCACACCCTTGCCCAACAACGAATGAAGGAGAGAGTCCACTCCTCTTTCAAACCATGGAAGGTTGGCGACAAAGTATGGCTAGACTCACGGAACCTGAAACTTCAGGTTTTGACCCAGAAACTAGCACCCAGACATACTGGTCCTTTCACCATCTCCCAAGTAATCTCCTCGGTCGCTTTCCGACTGGATCTTCCAAAACAGTGGAAAATCCACAACGTGTTCCACGCCTCTCTCCTTTCGTCTTATTGGGAAACACCAGAACATGGCCCCAACTTCCTCCAACCTCCACTGGAACTAATCGGAACAGCCAAGGAATACAAATTGGAAATGATTGTCAACCATTGGAAGAGATCAGGACGAAACCAGTACCTGGTCCACTGGAAAGGCTATTCCACAGCCGAACAAATGTGGGAACCCAAAACCAACTTGGGCACTGCCAAGAAGATCCTGGAGGAGTATAAAAAGAGAGTCGGACTCTAAACGCCTCTCTTCTCCCAACCACCACCATCTCCCTTGATCAATGCCCTTCCCCTTTGTTCCCTCCGTCCCACTTTCCACCTGCATCTCTCGCCTCACCCCTGCCGATCAACGACTCATCTATGTCGCACTCTTGGAAAACAGAGAAGCGACGATTGCACTCGACGCCTCCCCCTCTTCTCCTCCTCCGACTCCCTCATTCAGCTTACTAGACTCTATCGCCAGTATGCCACACTTCGCTCCCTTCTCCCCTGGGCCACCAGATGCCTGACAAGTTCCTCTATCTCTTTCATCGACCCCTTCCACTCTTTGCCGGAGTTGTCGGCCGTAATGGCTGTTGAACAAGCGATCCTTGAGATCAGAAACTCATCCCTTGACCTCCTCCACAACAAGGGACTTGATCTCTGTATCTCCATCCTTCCCATATCCATTGTCACCTCTTTCCTACACCCTGTCCTCTACACTCTCCCTGAGAGCTCCCGAGCATCCTACTTTGACAACTCTGACATTGTCCCAGACTATCAATCGTCTGACTCCTCCCCGGGAGATTCCCCCTGTCTCAGATGAGGCAATGGCCATTGAAGACCTCATCCTATCATTGGAAGCAGAGTTGACGTCGGGACCCTCTCCCACTCCCCACCTACCAGACCTTCCTCCCCCATACCCACTTCCCCCATCATCCCCGCTCTCCCCAGACCCCTACCTTCCTGTCACCCCATCAGATGCCATCCCCCTATGGTCCTTTTCACCGCCGGACTCCCGTCTGAGCCCATTCGCTGTCTGGCCTGCCCATTGGGCCCAGCTACAGAGCCTCTCCCCATTCCTCCTGTTATTGTTCCAGATGGGCCCCTCGTCAACCAGACCCCCACTGGATCCCCTCCCTCAGACTCAACTACAGCCGTGGATAGTAGTCCCCAATCCTCTGTGGACTCTCCACTTCACATGCCCAGCTCCCTTCCTTTATCCCCCTGTATATCCATGGTCCCCATTCAATGCTTTGAATGTCAGCAACCTGGACATATCTGTGCCAACTGCAGCCATTACCGCTGCCCCTTCTGCCACCAACCCGCTCCCAGACACCCCCAATACCATTGTCCTCACTGATGTTGCAACCATTGCAACTCCACCAAGCACACCTGGCAGCAGTGTACCTTCCACAACATCAACCCCATCACTTGGGACTCATCCAATTATGAAATCAATGAAGGAGACCGAAGTTCTTGAATCTGAGATGGTACTTCAGACGTACGTGGAGGGTAATGTTACAATTGGTGAAACCACCCCCGGTTTTTCCTTTCCTCTGACTACCCAGGAGGCTACGGCTGACAACCACCCGGCTTGGACCCTCAAGAACGACATCCTTTCCAGCCTAGAAGAGTTCACCATACCAGACTCTGTCTGGAACGACCTCTTTAACAACACCCTCTTTCCTCCTGAGGCTGTTCCAACACAGCCTCATTAACCCTACCCATCACGTGCTTCATGTCTCGCATCGCGATGCATCCTTATGCGTCTATGCGTTCCTATTCTCTCCTTGAATACTGCCTCCTCAATCACATTCTCTCGTACATGATCTCGTGATCCTTACCTCATATGTATGCGTCTCTACACGTCTATGCCTGCCCTTATCTTAGTTTCCTTATTTAGCCAGGCCTGCCCTAAACCTCTTTACCAGTATATATATTAGGGCTCCACCTGTATCGTCTCTTTAACCTGAACCTATACAATCCAGTGTAATCTTCTACCATTCCTTGCTATCCCCTCTAGCAAGTCTCAGCTTCTCTCTCCCTCATCCTCCTCTCCACCTAGGACAGCCTAGAACCCTTCATCGCTGCTACCTTTGAGCACTCAGGCTCATCGAGACCTTCTAGCATTCAGGCTAGTCGAGACCTTCAAGCACTCAGGCTCATCGAGATACCGGGCATTGCCTACAATACCATCGTAGAGCGACTATTCAAGATAGTCAATAGTGACAGAGGTCACTCAGTTATACTTCACCATGAGTTACACTCTCATGTAACTTGTTAAGTTCTTCGAACTTCACAGCAATGTTTGTGTTCATGTTTGTTCACATCCATGTTTAGACCATTCATGTCATCCTCGCCATCCTCGCCATCATCCCCTTGCCTCACATCACCCCCTCATTTTGCTGTTGTATAATGTAGGTACTAGGCACCCACCCTTATCCCCTCATCTTGCCCTTGCCCCTGCAAGTTCAGGCTGGGTGATGACACAATGTGCGCAATTACGTGCATGTTATGTCATCACTGAGCCTCCAGTCTTGACCAATGACGCACGACGCTGACACATGATGCAATGCATGCAATTGTGTGCATTGCGTCATGTGTCCTCATCCTCATCCTCGTCCTCACCCTTCCTGCCTCCTCGTCCTCACTGACTCACCTCGCATACAAAAGCCAGGGCTTGAAGCCAGGCAGGGCCCCCATTCATGGCTTGACAGGGCCCAGGGCTTGGCTTGACTTTTGGCCAAGCCTGAGCCCTCCAAAGCCGAGCCTGAGCCGGGGCTTTTGAGCCAAGCCAGGCTGGCACATCACTAAGATTCTTGCACCTTGTTTTTTTGTTCTGAGTTGAACTGAGTGATGATGTCAAATATCTCGCCACTGAATGATGTGGCCCAAGTGCTTGTTTTGCCAAGAAGATCCACAAGGTCTTTGTTAAGGTTGCTACTGGAGGTAGAATCTTGACAAGTGACTCGAGTGCATAGACTCGACCATGAGTCACAAACCAGGTGGTAGCCTGACTTGCAAAGGCTAGTCGGAATCTGTGAAAGCAAAAGAAAGACGGAATGTCCTCAGGGGTGGACAGTGGAGTAGTCTGGGTTGAACTACAACAGCTGAGGGGTGACTGGGAAGTCCTTCCTTGGGTTCGATGGGCCCAAGGGGTGTCAACAAAGGCGGAGATGGTTGACAGTTGACCAGACGGTAGGGTGAGGTAAGAGGCGCCGACTCTATGGAGATGCTCTAGAGGGAGAGCCTGCCCAGAGATGGTTGTCCTCTGACAACGAAGGACGTGGTCCAAAACCTAACCCAGGATAGGGCTCTAATGGATGAACGATGGAGCCAAGTGAGTGGGGTTGAGCTGGGAACAAGGTTAATCCCAGCAAAGAGAATACAAGCAAGGGTGAAGTCGCAAGGAGCCTGAGCCTTGAGGGATGGAGGCTGACTTACTATCCTTTGTAGAGTCTTTGGCTAGCATGAGGGCTTGTGCAGTCAAGAGTACACAGGAATGAGTAGGTTCAAGTTAAAGAGACATTACAGGCGGCGCTCTAACTTATATACTACTGTGAGTCAGTTAAGGGCAGGTTGCCCAGATAAGGTAATAGTCTTTAGGGGAGGGGAGAATGCCCAAGAAAGGAAAGACACGTCGCATCACAAAGAGTCATGTGGTACGTGTCAGGAAGACGCATCGCGTAGTGAAAGATCACGAGGTGTCATGTCGAGGGACGAGGCAGTGGTGACGCGTCACGTCGTGAGAAGTCACATGGTACGTGTCAGGGAAGACGCATCGTGTGAATGGTCACGAGGTGTCATGTCAAGGCAGAGAAGATGCGTTGCGTCGCGAAGGAGCATGAGGCTACGCGTCAGGGGTCACGTGAGAGGGAAGGGTGAAACTGGAAGAGAGGCTGTGAAGGACCAGCTCTCAGGTGAACCAGGATCAAGAAGGCGATGGGATAGCCTTTGGAAAGGACAGGATCATTTAGGCAATGACTCTGGGAAGGATAGGATCAATGATGCTGTGGGTACAGCGTCAAGGGAGGCTGTGGGGGGACAGCACTCAGGTGAGGTTGGGGATCCGAGGGAGGAGTCCAGATGGACAACTATTGGAGGTAGTCATTGAGGGGGGAGTCCAGCACAGTGATCGAGGATAGGGATCCAGGGAGGGTCCGAAGGAAGACTATTGGGAGTAGTTGTCTAGGAGGGAGCCACAGGGGATCTATGGTGGGTCTTCCAGAGTAGCGTCAAGGGTGATGGTTCTCCGTCAGGGATCGGGATTCAGGAAAGGGAGGCGAAGGGGAGGCAGGGGAGCTGCTTTAGGAAAAAGTGTACCCAATCGTAACAGTCTTGCAGAGTTTGAAGTTTCATTGAATGTGTTTTGCTGACAAGTTCGATATTGTTGTCATTAAGGATCCATGTGCTCGGATAGGACAGCTCACGTTTGTGAGTGTTTTCACGCCGGTTGGTGAGACAATCAAGAACTTCATGCTATTCATTTACTGTGCACAGTTGATTTCGCTTCCGTTTTGTGGTGTTTGAATCAGGTTCCAAGGTGGAATCATCGCGATGTAAGGCAACACCTGTGTAAATTTCACCATGAAAGTACCGAGTGAGATCAAAGTCTGCGTTATTGGTGTGGTGATCACAACACCATGGCACAGTGAACTACAAAGCTACAGCATATCTTGAGTAGTAATGGTTGTAGTAAAAATGCTGTCAATAACTTCACTTACCTTGCAGTGATTTATCACCAAGATAATCTGCAAAAAACTCATGAAGACATCCATTTGACTGTACATATTGCACAGAGGTGACACTAATCTGGTCTCATTTCAATGTAGTTTTCTTCCAAGTCAGCTCTCCAGCGCATGGTTGGTCAGGATCCATTGCAAGCAAGCCATCAGCACAATTATTCAATTGAAGGTCAAGCGCCCATTGTTTGACCATCATCAAGAAGAGTCCTGTTAGGCCAGGATCACATACTGCTTGTCCAGCTCGTTGCACTGCCTCAGCCATGTTCTTACTGTACATACTCCATACTGGATAACAACAAGTTTAATGTGGAACTGAATTCCATCAATGATTCCATGGAAGCATGTCAAAATGCCTCAAGGAACGTTGTGACGATGTTGCAATCCATGCATCTGATCATGTCACTGTCACTGGGGATCTAGCTGAATGACTGATAGTGATTAATTTTCACAAGTACAAAATAATATTGAAAAGAACTTGAAGATTATTTTGCAAGTGTAAATACAAGTTATCCTATTGAATAGAGATCACATTTTCATGAGAAGCTGCTCACCCCCCTTGTGCCACCCCAAAATTTACCAGACTACATCAGAACACCACTGTCACCGAGACACCTGATCAAGTTACTGTAATTCACCAGATCCTGGACCTTCATTGCAACATTCGTGATCATTACAATCACACTATTTTGCATGAAATTTGATCATTGTGTCCTGCTCAATTTCCATGTGAGCTATTGCAAGATGATCCCTCCTGTGGTGTTGTGTTGTGTGTGGATATTGCAAGACAATTCCTCCTGTGGTGCTGTGTTGCACGTGAATATTGCAAGATGATCCATTCTGTTGTGTTATGTATATTGCGTGTGAGACACTGCAAGACACCGTTCTGTCACATCTTGCAAGACAATCACTCCCATCGTGTTGCATCGCATGTGAGTTGTTGCAAGATGCCATCCATTGTGTCTTGCAAGATGATCACTCCCTCCATGTTGCATCGCATGTGAGTTGTTGCAAGGCAAACTTGCAAAACAATCGCTCACTTCATGTTGCATTGCATGTGAGTTATTGCGAGACACCAATCTGTCATGTCTTGCAAGACATTCCCTTCGTGTTGCATGGCATGTGACTTGTTGCAAGACACCATCCCATTGTGTCTTGCAAGGTGATCACTCCCTTCATGTTGCATCCCATGTATGCATGAGTTATGAGATATTGCAAGTTGCACCCTTTGTATTGTGCATTACAAGAACCAGAACAGGAGAAACAGGATCAGGGAAGGTGGTGGGATAGCCACCAGGGAAGATAGGATCAGTGAGGCTGTGAAGGAATAGCCTCTGGAGGAAAGAGGGAAGAGGTGTCTTCAAAGAGGTTGTTCCAGACAGAGTCTGGGATGGTGAACTCTTCTAGTCCTGAAAGCATGTCATCCCTGAGGGTCCATCTGGGGTGGTCATGGGTGATAGTCTCCTGGGTAGTCAGAGGAAGAGAAAAACTGGGGGTGGTTTCCCTAATTGTAATACTAACTAACTCAAATTGAAGTAGAGTGGAAGAATCTCTATTTATTCATAGCAGAGTGCCATTTATTATATACGTACAATGGTAGTGGAGCTACATATAACTACAATATGTACTTGCCCTAAGGTTGTATGTACAGTATGTCATCTAATCTACTTATCGAACGGCTCCTATAGAGTGCTATGTTCAATAGCACTCCAGTTAAATGAACAAGTGACAGCCTTGATGTAGTGTCATTCCCAGATTCCTTACCAGTTCCTTTTCTAAAGCACTCAATTTCAGCAGTGAGAATGAAATAATCACTCTGAAATGTCCGAGGGTCAGCTAACCCGGAGCCATTGAGCTGCTTTGCAAAGAAATTCCCATCCATGTTGTGCAGGTGAGCAGGGGATGAAGTGATCTCATTAGGCACCTATAGTCATATCAGAAATTGAAAAGCTGTGCTCAATGGAACATATGTACCCTAAGACTGCACAATGGACAGGCCTGACTCAACCTCCAAGCCAGACTGTGACAGTTGATGGCTTGTCATAGAGTAATTTGAATCTGGTGCTTGATGGTGAGGTACATGTCAAAGGCTGCAGCAAATCGACTGCACAGATATCGTGTGTACAAAGTCTGGTGTCAAAGTAAGTGTGTGGTGTCAATGAGAATTACATACATACATTTTGTAAGGCACATACAGTAGCACCTTCACCATGGCCTGGATGCTAAATGATGACTGTTGGCATCATAATTGATGATAAAATTCTAAGCATTCTAGCTTGATGGTGACTACTGACTATATGGGAGAGCAACTGAGTAAGCCAACATGGATCAATGCAGCACTGGCTGGTTCATCCTCACACTGCACCACCAGAAGTTCCATTAGCAAATTACATAGCAACTGTGCAGCACTACAAGAAGGTCCCCCCCTGTACAGTGCTGTACCACCTACACTTTTTACTACACTTTGTAGTTCACTTTTCTTACACTTTTTACTATACTTTGTAATTCGCTTTTCCTACACTTTTACTATACTCTTTAGTTTGCTTTTCCTACACTTTTTAGTACACTCATTGATTTGTTTTTCCTACACTTTTTACTACACTTTGTAGTTTGCTTTTCCAACATTTTTTACTACACTTTGTAGTTCACTTTTCCTACACTTGTACTATACTCTTTAGTTCGCTTTTCCTACACTTCTTACTACACTTTGTAGTTTGCTTTCTTACACTTTTACTCTACTCTTCAGTTCACTTTTCCTACACTTTTTATTACACTCATTGATTTGCTTTTCCTACACTTTTGCTACACCTTGTACATAGTTCGCTTTTTCTACACTTTTGCTACAGTTTTCACTACAGCTTTCGCTACACTTTACTAACATTAATGCTTATTCTATTCAATTTACTCACTTGTAGTCCTGATCCAACCTCAATTCCAATCTAATCCTAATCCTAAAGTGTACCAAAAGTGTAGCAAAGGTGTAGTAAAAGTGTAGTAAAAAGTATACCAAAAGTGTACCAAAAATGTGTACAAAAGTGTAGCAAAGGTGTAGCCAAAGTGTAGCAAAAATGCTTACAAAAGTGTACCAAAAGTGTAGCAAAGGTGCAGCCAAAGTGTAGCAAAAATGCTTACAAAAGTGTACCAAAAGTGTAGCAAAAATGCGTACAAAAGTGTACCAAAAGTGTAGTAAAAAAGTGTACATTTGTTTTTGGGTCCAGCCCATACATAAGGCCCAGCCATTTGTTTGATCATGTTTGCCCACAATCCACCAGTTGATGGTTGCATTGGACTGAAGGTCAGGGTTATTAATCATTCCCTTGACATACTTTGCATCCATCTCTACTGTAAAATTGGACAATCTGAAAACAAAGATTCAGATTGCTCACAAGGCACAAAACAGTCTGTAAAGTTCCAGCTTGGCTTGGGGATAATGACTCTCCATCTCCATGAGACTGAGAGAGCTGAAGTGGTTTGGATACTGTTTGCCATCCTTCCCTTCCTGAGAGAGAATGAATCTGACCATGATCACAGATGTGTTAACAGCCAGGATTACTTCTCACCTGGATTCATAGTCCAGATGATGAAGTGCAGGTGAATCACAGATAGTGTCCTTCAGACACTGCATGGCATTCCACTGGAGATCTCCCCATTCGAAGGGAACACCTTTATGAGGAACATTTTTAGCAACAGGCTTATAGGCCAGTGAATGAGAACTAGAGTTGTAGGAATAAATGCAGGATAGCACATGAAATGCATCCAAAGTCAAGATGGATTGTGTAGCAGAGAGGAAAGGGTAGTCCCAAGAAGGGGAAATCAGTCCAATGGAAAGTGGAGGCAGCCACAAGAACAGGGATGAGGAGGAGTGAGATGAAACAGATGAAAGCAGAAATGATGACAAGATGACAGCAAAAGAAGTGGATATGGTTTGGGATTCTCCCTGGCCAATAAGTGGATCATCAAAATCTAAAAACCAATTTCCACCATGGATTGATTGCTGTTACGATTGGGTATGCTTTTTCCTAAAGCGGCTCCCCTTCGCCTCCCTTTCACATTGTCCGAATCCTGATCCCTGATGGAGACCCTTCACCCTTGATGCTACTCTCGAAGATATAACACTGATCCACTGCAGTTCCCTCGTAAACGACTACTCCCAGTAGTATTCCCTCGGACCCTCCTTGGATCCTCCCCATTGATCCCTGTCCAGGACTCCCTCCTTGATGACTACTCCCAATAGTTGTCCTTCCAAACTCCTCTCTTGAATCCCCTTCTGATGGCTAGTCCCTCATAGCCCTCAACCAACCTCACCCGAGTGCTGTCCCCCCACAACCTCCCTTGATGCTGTACCCACAGCATCATTGATCCTAACCTTCCCAAGTCATCACCAAGATGATCCTATCCTTCCCAAGGGCTATCCCACCACCTTCCTGATCCTGGTTCACCTGAGAGCTGGTCCTCACAGCCTCTCTTCCGGTTTCATCCTTCCTTCCCATCTTGCCTTTGATGCACAGCCTTGTGCTCCTACACGATGCGACATCTCCCTCACTGCCTCATCCCTTGACATGAACCTTGTGACTGTTAAGACTACTGCTGGTAGCAGGAGTCTAGACAAGTGACTCGAGTGCGTAGACTCGACTGTGGGTCACAAACCAGGTAGTAGCCTGACTCGTAAGCCTGGTCGATATCTGTAAAGGCAAAAGATAGATGGAATGTCCTCAGGGGTGGACAGTGGGAGTAACTTGGGTTGAGTTACGACTGCTGAGGGGTGATTGGGAGGTCCTTCCTTGGGTTTGATGGGCCCAAGGGGTTTCAACAAAGGTGGGGGTGGTCGACGGTTGACCAGATGGTAGGCAAGGTAAGAGGCGCTGACTCTATGAGAAGAATCTAGGATAGCAGAGCCTAGAGACAGTGGTTGTCCTCTGACGACGGAGGAGATGGTCCAAAACCTAACCCTGGGTAGGGCTCTAATGGACGAGCGAGGGGAGCTGAGTGAGGTGGTCTTGAGCTAGGGACAAGGTTAATCCTAGTGGCGAAAGCGACAAGAATAGAAGCAAGGGAGATTCGCAGGGAGCTTGAGCCTAGAAGACTGAAGGCTGACTTACTATCCCAGGTAGGGTCTCAGACTGTTAAGTTCGGAGAACTCAACAAGTTACACAGGAGTGTAACTCCTAGTGAAGTATAACCAAGTGACGTCCAGTCACTGTGACTATTAGAATAGTCCCTCTACGAATAGATTGTAGGCAAAGCCCGGGGTGTCTCAACGAGCCTGAGTGCTCGAAGGTCTCGACTAGCCTTGATGCTAGAAGGTAGCAGCGATGAGGGGATCTAGGCTGTCCTAGATAGAAGGGGGGTTGGAGGGCGAGCGGAGCGAGACTTGCTAGAGGGGATAGCAAGGAACTGCTAGAAGCGTACACTGGATTGTGTAGGTTCAGGTTAAAGAGAGAATACAGGTGGAGCCCTAATATATATACTGGTAAAGTGGTTTAGGGCTGGTCCAGCTAAATAAGGAAATAGGAGATAAGGGCAGGCATAGACGCATAGAGACACGTCGTGACACGAGAAG
>JBBPRX010000807.1:0-11515 GCA_038093195.1 Boletus fagicola | reverse complement strand
GCCGAGTTGACGTCGGAATTCTCTCCCACTCCCCACCAACCAGACCTTCCTCCCCCTTACCCACTTCCCCCATCATTCCCCCATTTCCCAGACCCTTCCCTCCCTGTTGCCTGATCAGACGCCGTCCCCATATGGTCCTCTTTACTGCCGGACTCCCGTCCGAACCCATTCGCCATCTGGCCTCCCCACTGGGCTCAGCTACAGAGCCTATCCCCACTCCGCCCCTCGCCATTCCAGATGGGTTCCTCACCAATCAGACCCCACTGGATTCCCTCTCTCAGACTCAACTACAGCTGTGGATAGTAGTCCCCAATCCTCTGTGGACTCCTCTCCTCGCATGCCTGGCTCCCTTCCTCTATCCCCCGTATATCCATGGTCCCCATTTGATGCTTTGAATGTCAACAATCCGGACACATCCGTGCTGACTGCAGCTGATATCGCTGCCCCTTCTGCCACCAACCCACTCCTGGACACCCCCAATGTTACGACTGGAGAAACCACACCCGGTTTTTCCTCTCCTCTGACTACCCAGGAGGCCTTACCCAAGGACCACCCTGCCTGGACACTCCAAGATGATATCCTCTCTGGTCTAGAGGAGTTCTCCATCCACACTCTGTCTGGGACGACCTCTTTGGCGACACTCTCTTTCCCCCTGAGGCTGTTCCTACACAGCCTCACTGACCCTGCCTCATCACATGCTCTTCACGTGCTTCGCGTCTCTATGCATCGACGCGTTCTTCCTTTTTCATCCGAACACTGCCTCCTTGATCGCGTTCTCCTTATACGCGATCTCATGATCCTTACTTCATACGCACGTCTGCTTACCTCATACACGCATCCCTCTTCATGTCGCGACACGTCTCTACACGTCTATGCCTGCCCTTATCCTCTATTTCCTTATTTAGCCAGACCAGCCCTAAACCACTCTACAAGTATATATATTAGGGCTCTGCCTGTATTCCATCTTTAACCTGAACCTACACAATCCAGTGTATTCTTCTGTTCCTTGCTACCCCCCAGCAAGTCTCAGCTTCCTCTCTCCCCATCCTCCCTGCCGCCTAGGACCGCCTAGGCATAACCATCGCGGCCACCTTTGAGCATCGCAGCTCATCGAGCACCTTCTAGCAACTAGGCTAGTTGAGACCTTCTAGCATCCAGGCTAGTCGAGACCTTCAAGCATCAAGGCTTGTTGAGACCTTCGAGCACTCAGGCTCGTCGAGACACCGGGCATATCAGCAACAGAGGTTGCACCAGTGACAGAGGTCACTATAAGATACTTCAACAGGAGTTACACTCTCGTGTAACTTGTTAAGTTTAAAGAACTTAACACCCAATACCATTGTCCCCGCCGACGTTGCAATTATTGCAACTCCACTGAGCACACCTGGCAGCAGTTCACTTTCCACAACATCGACCCCATCACCTGGGACCTGTCCAATTACGAAATCAATGAGGGAGACCAAAGTTCTTGATTCTGAGATGGTACTTCAGATGTACACGGAGGGTAATGTTATGATTGGTGAAACCACCCCCAGTTTTTCCTTTCCTCTGACTACCCAGGAGACTACTGCCGAGGACCACCCCGCTTGGACTCTCAAAGACGACATCCTTTCCGGTCTAGAAGAGTTCGCCATACCAGACTACGTCTGGAACGACCTCTTCAATGATACCCTTTTCCCTCCTGAGGCTGTTCCTACACAGCCTCACTAACCTCACCTCATCACATGCCTCTCACATGCACAGCCTCACTAATCTCACCTCATCACATGCCTCTCACATGCCTTACCTCATACACGCATCCCCTCTTGTGTCGCGACGCATCTCTACGTGTCTATGCCTGCCCATATCCCAGTTTCCTTATTTAGCTGGACCTGCCCTAAACCACTCTACGAGTATATATATTAGGGCTCCCCCTGTATTCCCTCTTTAACCTGAATCTACACAATCCAGTGTAATCTTCTGCCATTTCTTGCTATCCCCTCTCGCAAGTCTCTGCTTCCTCTCTCCTCTCCCTCCCTTCCATCTAGGACCGCCTAGACAACCACCTCACAGCTACTCTCAAGCATTCTGCTCATCGACACCAGTGACAGAGGTCACTACCGGGCACACCAGTAACAGAGGTTACTATTGACAGAGGTCAACTGTGACAGAGGTCACTTCATCATACTTCAACAGGAGTTACACTCTCATGTAACTTGTTAAGTTCTTCAAACTTAACAGTGGAGGTGCTCCGGAATTAGGCCCTCCCACTATCCCTCAACAGTGGGGGCATTCCATGGAGTGGAGTCCACTTCAGATATTGTTCTGGATTCATCGACAGTGACATGATGACTGGAGATGATGGTTCAGTGTTCAATGTCAAGAAGTTTATAGGCTTGTTGTCCATGGGTGTAGCCTAGCATGATGCATTTCTTTCTGTGTGGTTGGAACTTCCCCCCCACTACTCCTTTGATGTGTAGGAGTAAGCCAGACACCCAAAGGGGCAGAAGAAAATTGGGTCGATCTGGTGGTTAAAGAAAATCTGGTAGGGGACTTTTCCATTAAGTCTGGAGGTCAGACTTCGTGCGGAGATGTAGGCAGCAGTGGACATGGTGTGCACCCAGAAAGATTTTGGAAGTTTGGATTCCTCCAACATGTCATTTGCTAGTGTAGCCAATGTCTGATTCAAGCATTCTGCCAAGCCATTTTGCTCCGGAGTGTATGGGGCAGAGGTTTCAAGGAGTGTGCCATCGGTCCAGAGTTGCTCCTGAAAAGCTTTGTTGGTACACTCTGTTCCTCCATTGCTCCGGATGAACTTCGTATACAGTTTTAAAAGTCCTCTTGGCCTATCTTCATCCAGAGTAGGGTTTGGACATTGGCCTTCCATTGGTTGTAGATCTGTAGGGCTCCATTTTTGTGTTTCATGAAGTAGACCCAAGGGAATTGACTGAAATCATTGACAATGACTAGCCAGAACCTGTAGCCTTCCCGTGATCTCGGAGTTATTGGTCCTTCCATGTCTGTGTGTACCATCTCCAGGGAATGGGTGCTCCAAGGTTCATTCTGAGTTCCAAAAGGTAGGTGCTTTGTCTTTCCGAGTGTGCATGCCTTACAGAATGCAGGTGTACCAGTGAGGGTGTCAATATGTACCTCAGAGTTGGTCGGATTTGACCATGTGCTATATTCAGTCAATGGACATGTGTCCCATTTGCCTGTGGAGGAGGTTGATGTCAATGGATGCATGGGCTGCCTCCTTCTGGTTTTTCAGAGTGACCTTTGCATGGTATAGGTCATCTACCATATGTGGTCAGCAACTAGAATGGTGTTGCAATCCTTTTGGATGTAGCAAGTATTTGACTTTGCCGGAAAGGTAGTTGAGAGGCCAGTGGAGGCAAGTCAATTTACAGAGATAAGTGAAATCTGGAACTCCAGAATTAGGAGGACATTTGACAGTATTATTTCGAAGATGTTCCGGGATACTTGTGAAAGAAGCAGTACTATTCCAATTCCGATGGCATGTGCCATGGAGTTATCTCTGAGAGTGACCAGATGTGGAGGGTGGAGTGGTTGGTATGTCCGGAACCAGGAGTGGTGTGGAACCATGTGTGATGTTGCTCCAGAGTCGATAATTAGTGTGTTTCTCCCACTACATTCTTGCTCAGATGATGAGTAGGCGTGAATGCATTGGATTAGGGACTGAGATACATTGTCTCGAGCTACATTTTCCAAGTCTGGAGGATCCGGAGTTCCCTCTGCTGTGTTTGCCTTCTTCTTCCCTTTGTCCAACTTCCTAAATCCATCCTTCAGGTTCCTCAACTCTGTGACCCACTTCTTGTAGGAGATGCAGTTGACGGAGTTGTGCATGGTCGATAGGTGATGTTCGCACCAGGTGGAGGCATTTAGAGGTCAAGTGGAACTTTTGGGAACTCCGGAGACCTTCATGGCTGATTCCGAATGTCCAGACGGGTACAGACAGGCATCTTCAGCAATAATTCGGGTTTCCACTGCATCAAAGGTGAGTTTGCTGCCCTCTGTGGTGTTGATGAGTGAGGACTTGAACAGCTCCCATTCCAGAGTTTAGGAGGATGAATGCCATGACTTTGGAGTCAACAGCAAACTTCATATGGGCAAGTCAGGACTCAGAGGTGCGGAGTGACGCAATGTGTTCCGAAATGTCGGAGTTGCCGTTCCAGCTTGCATTGAAAAGTTGTTGGAAGATGTGGAAGGCAGAGGAGACACTTGGAGCATCAAGGAGTGAGACGAGCTTGTCCCAGAGTTCCTTTGCAGATGCACAGGACTCTGTCTTGAGCAGGAGGGCATTGGAGAGACGTTCCTGTATTATGCCGTGTGCTTTTTTGTCACGTTCCTGCCAGTCATGGACATCTGAAGCAGTTACTCCAGTGGTTCCAAGGGCAGGTTTAATGTCTGTTCTGGAGACAACTCCATAGGCTTTGCTGCTTCGGAGTTGCCGGGTGGTCTTGACTTTCCATAGTGGGAAAGTTTCAGGTCTGGTTAGGATTTCGTCACTTCAGATGTTATCTGATGTCATGCTGGATGACAGGATAGGGTGAGGTGATAGGAGAGAAATTTGTTTTCTGACAGTGGCGTCAGATGGCCGGTAGCTGGAGTTTGTTTGAAAATGGGGAGTGCGTTTAGGGATACACGAGAGTGCTGAGGGATGCGCGAGTGGGTGAGTTGTTTGCTTATTGGGCGTGAGCAGGGCTCATAACCTGTCAAAATCCAGAGGTCCGAAGGTCTGGAGTGTTGTGGAGCAAGTCCAGTGCTATTTGTACCGGAGCTCAGCTGTTGCCAATGGGGTGAAAACAACTGAGTGTATTTACCTATTTGTACCGCAGCTAAAGTACATTAGTCTCGGAATAAGTGATGTACATATGGAAAGTAACTCACCTCAGCTGTTGCCAATGGGGCGAAAACAACTGAGGTGCTGGGAAGAGAAGTAGGAATCTAAATACTGTATGGTGGAGGCATACTCATACCTCAATAACTGTCAGGGAAAACGGAGGAAGGGAAAAGTATGGTAATGTCTGTAGCCGAGTAGCAGCCCTGCAGTGTAAAGGAGAAGGGAACATTTAGGAGTTAGAACTCCTAAACTCTGGAGTAAGAACTCCTAGATCTGGAGTAATAACTCTGGACCTTTGGAGTAGGTGGAGTGACTATGGAGGTTCTTCAGAGGCTCAGAGAGGTGAAAAATCCTTCTGGAGTAGGTGGTATTTTGTCACTTATATACTACTGTGAGTCAGTTAAGTGCAGGTCACCCGGATAAGGTAATAGTTCTTTAGGGCAGGGGAGAATGCCCTGAAAGGAAAGATGCATCGCATCACAAGAAGTCATGTGATGCATGTCAGGGAAGACGCATTGCATAGTGAATGGTCATGAGGTGTCATGTCAAGGGATGAGGTAGTGGGGATGCATTGCATCGCATAGGAGCACAAGGTTATGTGTCTGGGGCGAGATGGGAAGAAGGGTGAAACTGGAAGAGAAGCTGTGAGGACCAGTTCTCAGGTGAAGCAGGATCAGGAAGGTGGTGGGACAGCCTTCAGGAAGGATAGCATCAATGATGCTGTGGGTACAGCATCAAGGGAGGCTGTGGAGGGACAGCACTCAGGTGAGGTCAGGGATCCAAGGGAAGGAGTCTGGAAGGACGACTATTGGAGGTAGTCATCGAAGAGGGAGTCCATGGCAGGGATCTTGGGGGAGGATCCAGGGAGGGTCCGAGGGAAGACTACTGGGGGTAGTCGTCTAGGAGGGAGCTGCAGGGGATCTGGGGAAGGGTCTTCCAAAGTAGCATCAAGGGTGAAGGGTCTCTGTCGGAGATCATGACTCGGGGTATGTGGGAAGGAAGGCAAAGGGGAGCTGCTTGTAGGTAAAAGTGTATCCAATTGTAACACCCTTGTAATAATCATGTCATGCTATTACATCTTATCATGGGCTAAGTTTGAAGTGAAACCCATTACCTATAACTGCCAGATCAAAATGAGTGAACAAGCATGCCATCAAAACAACGACAAGACTCACCATCGTCAATGCGGGTTTGAGGGGTATATCTGGACACAGCAGTGGCCATGATCAATGTGACTATCAAAGCTTACCATGGAATTGTGATTAGTACTGGTATGTTACATGAACATGCATACATACTTCTTTGTAAACCTGAGTGATCTCTTGGAAGTGCACAGATAAAAATTGAAGGGGGGAGGAATATGCTTCAATGGGTCTTCAACCCCACTGATGCACAATATGAGGTGGCACTGGGGCGACTCGATGGACACAAAGTCCCAAGTGTTCTCTGCATGACACAAAGTCTGATCGCAGAGAAAGTTGAGCAGCACAAAGCCAACTCAGAGGAGATCCTGGGATCCTCAGGGCCTTGAGAGGGGAGTGTTGAGCACACTGGCGGTGGGAGGTCTTGAGCAGTGGTGATTGTGAGTGTGTTGTCAGTGGGAGGTCTCAGTGGACAGTGGAAAGAAGGAGAGAGTTGGGACATGGAAGCAATGTTGTTCATGTTAGCTTTGAAAGACTGGGGGAGGTATGTACAAGGGGAGCCTTGGCTGCAGGAGTAATTGACGTGGGGATGAGCCTGGGTTGGCCGCTCAGATACGAGGGCAGTCGAAGGGTGCCTTCAATGGAGTCGGAGCATGTGCACTGTGGAAAGAATGCTGACTTAGTTCATTTGTGGTTGTTTGTTTCACACTGATTGTCCCATGGTTACCATTCCGGGAAACAATGGTCATGGGCGAGTTGATATACAGTATTGTCACCCTGATCTTCCCACATCCCCCAGGCCACACTGACACTGCTTCTTACTCAAAACTAAGCCTGGTCCTCGCCCTCCCAGACCCTCACCACTGTCACCCCTCATCAAGATGTCGTGTCGTTTATCCCTTGAGTCAGATTTGTACTGCTCAACCTCTCTCTGCAATCAACTTTGTGTCATGCAGAGAATGCTTTGGACTTGGTGTCCATCGAGTTGCCCCGACACCACCTCATATCATGCATCAGTGGGGTTGAAGACCCATTGAAGCATATTCCTCCCCCCTTCAATTTTTAATGCACTTCCAAGAGATCACTTAGGTTTACAAAGAAGTATGTATGCATGTTCATGTAACATACCAGTACTAATCACAATCCCATGGTAAGCTTCGATAGTCACATTGATCATGGCCACTGCTGTGTCCAGATATACCCCTCAAACCCACATTAATAATGGTGAGTCTTATTGGGCTGTCTTTGCAGTACTGAGCTCACATGGCACTGTAAGCCACCTTCAACTGCTTTGATGCCAAATCCATCGCTTGCAACAGTGGCAGAATGATTGTTTACACCTCACCAAACATGTCCTTCGTCTCCGAGCTCCACAATGACAACGAGGAACTGCATGCTCGAGTGGATGGGCACTTTGGACCTGTCAACTATTTCCAGTGGCCTCAACTCTATTGCAAGGAATATGAATACACTGTCTGCATATGCTGAAGCAACTGTCACCCTTCCCCTGACCCCGTCTCCTGGGCATGGTATCACCCTTTCCGAAAAGATTTTGAGCCCCTCCCCCATGCTGCCTTCCTTGTTGGCCAACTGAAGCAGGACAAAGCCTTGGGTGTTGCCTCATTGCACCAGATCACCACCGCATGCTACGACGAGTGGAAAAAAACACATGGGGACAAGAAGGACATCACCAGTCAGCTTCTCAAGGCTCTGGACTACAATCTCATGGTTCTTCTCAACTATCCTCTGACCTTCCATGACGTCGTTGCATTCGTGGCTCAAGCCCAACAATATTTCTTAGATATCATGGCATTCCTCGACTATGTCCTTTATGTCCTCCCTCACATCGCCCACCCACCCACCGCCCCTCCCCTTCTCTGCTCTGAATGGATGGGTTGTTTTACCGCAGATGGCAAAATTTGCGATGAGCTGTTCCATGCAGGTGTGCCGGTATGGCTGATTCGCCCTAACTACACCATTACTGCGCAGACCATCATCGAGAAGCCCATGAGGTTTACGTTTTCCGACAACATCGATCACACCATGTACTCCAAAGGTAGCAAATCTGCCCATCCTTTCGATTGTCTTTACTGGGGTCCTGGTGGCTTACTTTGTCATATCCATACCTGCTGCCATTACACAAGTATGGTTGAATCCAGCAATCCAGTCCCTCAAGCTTCCTCCTCCCAGACGCAAGCTTCTAGTTACATAGGCAGAATGCTTACACAAGCGCAAACAAGGAGAGCAGAGCAAAAGGAGCGCGCTCACCCAAAGCCAAGTAAGTGGTCTTTGATATAATATTAGTCAGCTGAGGACTAACGTACTGTGAAGGAAATAATGCTGGTGGCCAAGACAAGTGGGAAGAGATGTGCATGCCTGAGATGCCAGTGCCTCTCCCTGTTTGGGAGAACACCATGAAGCACGTGTTATGATCACGATTTCTCCCTTATCTTTTTACCTTATCTTATCTAAAGTCACGTGACTTCTCTTTCAGATTTCACATCCATATCACGTGATATTACGTAATAGGTCTAGAACCTAAACACATGTTTAACACATGTTTTTAATCTCCGTGACCTAGAATGTTCTAGTGTCACTTATTTAATTACCATACTTTCCAGAACATTCCTTATCATACACGAGTCATGACATCATAGATACACACGGACCAGTATCATAATATGTACAAACAAACTGTAAACGTATAAGTAGTCGAATATCAACGCCCCAAGAACTTCAGTCAAGTTCTTGTTGGGATTCCCTCAACTGTTCTCTACTCTATAAGCATTTTCTCGTGTGAGGTGACCCAAGTCTTTCTTAGATTTGAGATTGTCAACAGCACGTGGACAAAGACCAGTCCAGGGTGAAGAAGTGTATGGTCGACCAGGGATATCATGTCCCAAAACCAGTCATTCTCATCTCAGGTCAGACCCCTGAGTGTTGTCAGCTTTTCATGATGAATTGGCTGGCAATTTGCCCACTCTGGATCAGTCAGCTCAACCATGATCCCCCCACATCATTCCCTGCCCCTCAACTGTGGAGGGAGATTCTCCACAGAGCACCGTCCCAGGAAGAGCTTGATGCTGCATCTGAAAGCAGCATGGGCAACAAAATGGCTAAGGGTCGCAAGCTGGCCATGCTGGGGATTTTTGGTAACACCACAGCAGCCATGGTACAAGACTCCTCTTTTGTCCCTACTGAAACTGTAGAATGGTGCTGCAAGTACATTTCAATTGCCTCGCTCACCAACCCTCCTCCCCACCTCATCAGAGCAATCTTATGGGAGATCTATGAGACTTGCTGGCGCTATGAGCTGTGTGCCCTCGACCAAGTCCTCAATCCTCAATTGTGGGCAGAACATCATATGAAGCATCTTAGCTTTATGTGCATTCTTTTTCCTGGTAGTTCGGGTCTGGTGCTGTGGTCTAAGCCTTTGCTGTCCCAGAGTGGTGATCTCGGACTGACGGACTCATTCGGCAACAATGTTGCCATCCTCTGCAGTTTTTGTATGCTCCTCTCCACCTGGCTGGGTGCCCACCCCTCATTTTCATACATTCCTGCTTTCAATGAATAATCCAAGCAAGCACAGGCCTACAAGATCATGTCCCAGGCTTGCAAATTTTATGTACAGACATTCTTTGACCATTTTGGCCATCTCCCTCTCGTCCCCCATCATTTTCCCTTTGAGTACCATGAATAGCATCATGTGGTATGACTTTCCTTCCTGTCCCCCATCTCCACTTCTCCCCTCTTCCATATTTCCCCCCAAGTTTGAAGTGATGTATAAGCCCTTGGGATTAACCCCAGATATCGTAGGATGTTATTAAGATCATACTTTCTGTCTCAATATTATCTGGCTGTCATTGTTTGGTCATTGTAGTTTCGTCAAGCCACATTCTCGTGTGCCATTGGTCAGTCACAAAAGTACATTCAATGTTAAAGGATATGAAAGCAGCATCCTTGTAAGGAGCACTAGAGGAGAGCTACAATAACTCACATGGGAGAAAAGTAATAGAATCACTTATTTATTCATGGTGATAAACCATGTATTATATACATACAGTTTCAAGCGGAGTTGTAACTATGTACTTGCCCTAAGGTTGTACGTGTTGTACGTATTGTATGTAAACTACTTTATCGAACAGCTGCTATAGAGCACTATCATTCAATACTTCCCCTTGCTAAACACCTGGGTAGGTTTGCAAGCATATGAAAGCGCATGAAGCTGCTGTATACATATGTGGGGGTAAAAATGGTGAGTTCAGTAGAACGTCAAACCTAATTGTGATCAAAACTTGGTGAATTTGATGTGACCAAGATTTTTGGTGAACATGTCAGCTGGGTTGTCATTTCCTTCTATGAAGAAGAGATCGACTTGTCCTTCAGCGACAGCTTCTTGAACAAAGTGGTATCTGATTCCAATATGTTTGGATTTGGAGTCAGTGACTGGATTGGAAGCCATAAAGATGGATCCTTTATTATCGCCACAGATAGGGATAGATTTAAGTTTATATCCTAATTCTCCTAAGAGAGTTTTTATTCAAATGGCTTGGCGGCTGCAGTTGGAGAGCGCCATGTATTCTGCTTCTGTGCTTGAAAGAGTGACAGATTTTTGAGCATGAGATGCCCAGGAGAAGATACCATTTGCCAGTTTGAAGAAATAGCCAGTTTGAGAATGGCAAGTGATGGGGTCAGATCCCCAATCAGAGTCTGTACAGGCAAGAATGCCTTGGGCAGAGTCACCATCAAAATCAAGGGAGTAGTCTCTAGTACCTAAAAGGTAGCGACAAATATAAAGCGCTTTATTGAGATGTTCCTTGGATGGGTTTGCTGACTGTCTAGCTAGTGCAATGACTGCATAAGCAATGTCAGGGCGAGTTCCAAGCATGAGGTATAGTAATGATCCAATAACAATTTGAAATCGGGATTGAAGTGCTGGATCTGCTGTTCCTTCATTGGGGGAAGGGTAATATCCGGTGGAAAGAGGAGTAGGGGCTACTCTGGCATTTTGCATGCCACATCGCTCAATGACTTTGTCAAGGTAAGCGGTTTGATCTATGCATATTTTCCTGCCTTTTCGGCAGATGCGCATATGTAGGAATTCTTTAGTTTCACCAAGATCTCTACATTCCCATTTTTGCATGAATAGGGATTTGATCTCATCGACTATGGCTTTGTTGGGGCCACAGAAGAGGGCGTCATCTATGTAGATGATGGCTACTACAATGTTGGAGCCTTTCTTCTTGTAGAGGAATATACCAGCATCAGATTTCAAGCACTCAAAACCAAGTTCTGTCATAGATTGGTTGAGGGTGTTCCACCAGGCTAAGCCTGCTTGTTTTAATCCATATAGGGCACGACGAAGTTGGAGCACTTTGTGCTCTTGTCCAGGTTGTTTAAAACCTTCTGGTTGTTCCATATAGATCTCTTCGTCTAGCTTGCCATATAAGTAGGCGCTTGTGACGTTGAGTCCGGATATATACCAGTTTTCTAATGCTGCTAGTGTGAACATAAGTCGTACTGTTTCAAAGCG